>PVJC01000806.1:0-109168 GCA_004026665.1 Murina feae | reverse complement strand
TGGGGGGGGCAGTTAGGGGCGACCAGGCAGGCAGGCAGGTGAGTGATTAGGAGCCCGGGGTTCCAGGATTGTTTGACAGTCAGACATTTCCTGAGGGGTCCTGGATTGGAGAGGGTGCAGGCTGGGCTAAGGGGATCCTCCCCCGACCCATACACAAATATCATGCACTGGGCCTCTAGTGTTCTATAATTGACTGTGCTGATGGATGCCATAGGAAGAACATACTACAAGTCACTGAACTGTACCCTCTGATGGAGTGTATGGTTTGTGAGTTATATCTCAAGAAAACCACTAAAAAACCAACCTCATGTGAGCTCTACGGCATCTGGCTATTCTGATTGGCATATAAGCAGGAATTGGGGTGGTCACTAAGCTTAGTGCTTACCTCAGAATGAGGTCACTCTTTTTTTCAGTTTCTCAAAGACTGATTACTTTGGGGAAACTAAAGCAGTTTAAAGATAGTTAAAACTATCAGGGTCAGCTAATGTGATTTCTCCGATGCTCACTAATGTGCTGACTCTCTGGGTATACTGCTTATTGGTTTTCTCTCTCATAAGCCTGTGAAGATATGTCAAAGCTTGTTAGGAGCTTCTGAATGTAGTTACTTTCAGAAGAAGCTGCAATCCAATTAGTCAAGTTTAGAACTTGCCAGAGGAAGCAGAAAGGAGACAATAGTGAGGGGGGGGGGGGGGGGGATGAGATGGCTAAAACAACAAATATTCATTTTTTATGAAATTAAATAGAAAATTCAATGATTCACCTTATACTTAAAAGTGATGGTTTAGCAGGGGTCCTCAAACTTTTTAAATAGGGGGTCAGTTCACTGTCCCTCAGACCGTTGGAGGGTTGGACTATAGTTAAAAAAAACACAACTATGAACAAATTCCTATGCACACTGCACATATCTTATTTTAAGCAGGACAGGCAGTGGCGGGAAAAACACCTGCCGGGCCAGATAAATGTCCTCGGTGGGCCGCATGTGGCCTCGGGCCGTAGTTAGAGGATGTCTGGCGAGAATTAAATATACTTGAAATATGTACAGAAGATTTAGAACAAGAGTTTCTGTAATCACTTCAAAAAGCAAAATACTGCTTTTTAATTATTAACCTATCAAAATAGGAAATAGTGGAGCAACAAATGCTAAATGTGCCCAAGTCACAAAGTTTAAAAGCGTTAGCTAAGGCAGGTGACTTTTATATTTCATTTATTTACAGAGAAAGACTTTTCTATAGTATATTCCTCTTTTTCTTTCTACTAAGTGTCCTGTGAAATGAGGTTCTGTTCTGAGACTTTTAAATAGTTAAGCAAAATCCATTTAAATATTTCTTGAAAATATGCCATGAGAAGTATAAAAGCTTGCTCAAAGATTTAAACAATCTCATCTTGATTTTTAATATATTTTTTGAACCATCAATGCAAGCTTTTACTTCAAAAGGTTTTAACTCACATTTACTTATAAGCAAGCCAAACACCTTAACAAAATCCAGATTAAAAGGTGGCCCTAGTGAATCACCAAGACTCAATATTCAGCATGTGTGAAAACTGAGGATTAAGTTACTCTCCCTCTGCGAGATATGCATCTTACTTCTTCAATACCCAAACAAGTGGAATAACTTATTTTTCCAAATCAATTAACAAAATTAAAAAGAAAAAGCACATTCAAAGGGGAGAAGAATCTTATCAGAATTAAAAAGAAATGTACCAGAAAGAATCCAAGACACAGCTTTGTAAATCCCAAGAGGTATTTAAAATCAGAGCTAATAAAGGAGACAAAACAAACAAAAAATTTAAGGTTCTTACACAGGAGGAGCACAAAAAGAAAAATTAAATCAAAGGCTTTGTTACCAGTATCTTGAAAATGACAAAGTGAGATTACAGACTCCTGTCTTCCCTGTTAAGCACTTTATAGGCAAGCGGTTTTTACAGGGAAGTAAACAACTGAATTCTTCATTGAATTCAATATGAAAATCTTTTGCAGAAAAGAATACCACTATCTTCACAAATCATTAATGTTTGACTCACATCCCTATCTCACTGGAAATCACCCCTTAATCTTGGTTGAGGGTTTATAAGAGACATAAGGACGTTTATTGGGAATTATGAACAAGCATAAACACAAAGGTAAGTTCCCAACTTACCACCGTCAAAAACTTTTATAGCATTTAACTCTATTCTAGGATGTACGTTTAAAACATACACACAAACCAAATACATATGCTACCATTTCAAACTCTTTTCAAATTCCGTTCCCTCCAAACAATAAATTACGACATTTCTCACCAGGCACTTACAGAGTGCTCTGCAAAAATTACAGGTATGCAATTATCTGGCTAATTTGGACAATAATTAATTTACTTTTTCCATCATGCTCAATCTGTAGTAATGAATAATGCTAATATGAAACTGAAGTAAAATATACAGACATGTACATTCTGGAAAAGCAGAGAGCTCCTTAGCTCACTGAGGTTATTTTTTAAATTCCTCACAAGGCTGACAGGAATAAGCAGGCCCATGGAGCCTCATTAATCACCTTTCTGTACAATAGAGGTTTAAATGAAGATGTACAGTAGTACAGCTAGGCATGATTTTAACAACACTTTTCCTCCTACTCAAAATACTGCTGACCTACTGTCAATGTCTATCAAATATGGCACATAGTAGGTGCTGTATAAATGTTATTATTGATAAAGATAATGGTAAAGATATCTTTTGGGAAGAGACTCTCACAAGTAGATAGGTACAGAACAGAAAGGCATAATAACAAGAACTGACTTCAAATGAACAAGCTAGAAATCAGCAACAATAAGGAATCATGAAAAACTTTTTCTTTTTATCTGTAAAGAGAAAGTAGTGGATTTTTCACAATATATATTTCACTTGTGTTTTTAATATTTATAACTGACACATGCAATTTATGAACAAAAGTGTGGGCTATGGAATTTATTTAGATTTGGTTTGCTCAAATCATCTTTATTAGGTAGATTAATTTTTTATAACATATACAAGATAATCCTCTGCACATGAATTTTTACTACAAAATAGTTTAAAAATTTAAATGCTATATGCATCAAAGCTTTTACTACTGAGCTATCATGTTTCTTTTCTGCATTTATAAAACCAGTTTTTCAAGCTTGTGTCAAACAAGGCATATATGATTGAATCAATGATCTGAAATAACCTCTTTATTCTCTTCTTTCTGGTTACAAGATGTTCAGGTCTGTTTTTTCCCAAATTAAAAAAAGTATTCGGTGTTTAATGATGAAACTTATTCATTTATTTTGCTAACTTTTCATGTAAAATTTATTAGAGGAAGAAACAGTTCTAATTTGCATTATTTGAAGGGAAAATGTCAAATGCTCACCCTTCAAGATTATATTTATTTTACCTTCCTGTAGCATAAGCAAATAAATTCTCAGTGTCACTGCCACTGAGTTCCCCTGCTATTTTTATATGCTACTGACAAAATATTAAAAGCTGACAAATGTTGTAAAACAGACATAGTTATTAAAAGCTTCAATTTACAGCAAATAGTGACAAGTATGTGTTTGCTGCTCATGAAGTAGAATCGGAGAGGTGTAAATATACAGGGAAGGTGGAAAAACACAATTTACTGTACAAAACAGTTTCAATAAGCAATGCTCATTTGAAATATTACTCTAAAGGTATTAGGTGAGCTATTGATTCAAAGAATAAAAATAGAATGATGACTGGAAACTTTCAGAAGTACTTAAAAAATGTTACTTATGGTTATCATTTTTATCTAAAGAAGGTGTTTTTCCAAATCATAAATAACTGATTGAAAATACAAATGAAGAATTTTGAACTAATCAAGAATCACATATTATCAAGAGGGAAAAAGAAACGAAGCCAATAATAAAAAATTTTATTTCCACTGCACAGGAATGGTTTGCTATTGAGCTTCCTAAAATTAACAGTAACCCACACTTTTACTATGCCACCACATTTTTAAGGGGATAAAGTATTTATGTATCCCCAAAATACATAAATTCTGAGTAATAGCAGCGGACAGATGATGTAAGATAACGATACTAAAACATTTCTTATATGGAACCCTTCATGACCCTCAATGACCTCTTTGGAAGGTGGCTCTCAGTGGTGCTAAATCACAAATTATATTGCCAGCAGCAGTTACAGGTGAGAAGAGAGATAGGCAAAATGATAGGAAAATTCATAGAGAAAAAGCAAGCAAACTTCCTCCATTCAAACAGCATGTCAGCAGCACAAGGGGCTACTTTAGACATGTCTGTTATGAAGCTATGAAGGGGCACTGACATTGTGAAGAGGTAAGTGATTCACCTGCCTCAAGGCAATGAAACCAAGTAAGAATCTGGCGAAATAAACCATATCCAAACACAGACAAACTTTCAGGATGTAAATGCTCCATAGCATTATACCCCCTTATCCACAGAAGTGCGTCCCAAGACCCATCAGTGGATGCCTAAAAGCTCAGGTAGTACTGAACCCTCCGATGTAGGTCCCCATACATACATACATACCTTTTTACTTAGATGAAAAAGTTACAGCTTCTTTTTGATATATCCAAATTTCCAGTTTCATTACTGTTGGGCTTTGAGGCATTATTAAGTAAACTAGTGGCCCGATTCACAAAATTCGTGTACTGGGGAAAGGAGGGGGAGCATGTCCCTCAGCCCAGCCTGCACCCTCTCCAATCTGGGACCCCTCAGGGGATGTCCGACTGCCAGTGTGGGATCGGGCCTAAACCAGCAGTTGGACATCCCTCTCATATTCCGGGACTGCTGGCTCCTAAACGCTCACCTGCCTGCCTGCCTGGTCGCCCTAACCACTCTGCATGCTGGTCTGCTCACCCCCAACTGCCCCTCTTGCTGGCCTGCTCACCCCCAACTAACCCCCCTGCCAGCATGATCACCCCCAACTACCCCCCGCCAGCTCGGTTGTCCCCAAGTACCCCCCTGCTGGCCTGATTACCCCCAATTCCCCCTCCCCCCGCTAGTCTGCTCACCCCCAACTGCCCTCCCCTTCTGGCCTGATCACCCCTAACTGCTTCTGCCTTGGCCCCACCATAATGGCTTTGTCAGGAAGGATGTCCAGAAGGTCTCCCGGATCAGGGTGGGGATCCCCTTGGGGGATGGGGTTGACCTGGGCAAGGGGCCTAGGACAGTTTGCAGGCTGACCATGTTCCCATCAAGGTGAGGGTCCGCGCTGGGGGGCATGGCCAGCCTGGGCGAGGGGTTGAGGGCCATTTGGGGGTGGTTTGCAGGTCAGTCAAGCCTCCAGTTTTGTCCAGAAGGACGTCTGGAAGGTCTCCGGAAGGTCTCCCAGTCTAATTAGCATATTACTCTTTTATTAGTATACATAATGATTACCAGAACACAAGCACTGTGATACTGTAACCACTGACATGATATCGAACTGCTACTAAGTGTCTAATGAGGGGACATAGACATTGTGGATGCTGGACAGAGATGATTCATATATTCATGAGTGGGATGAAGTGAAAAGGAGCTAGTTTTTATCATATTACTCAGAACTGCATGCAATTTAAAACTTATAAGCTGTTTATTTCTATTTCTTTAAAGATTTTAAATTGATTTTTAGAGAGAGAGAAACATCGAGGTGAGTGTGAAACATTAATCATCCGCCTCCTGTATACCTCCCACTGGTGGATGAAGCCTGCAACCTGAGCATGTGCCTTGACCTGGAATCAAACTGGCCATCTTTCAGTACACAAACAATACCCAATGAATTGAAACACATATTTTCAGACCACAGATGGCCATGGGTAACTAAAACCATGGAAAGCAAAACCACAAAAAGTGCAACTAAAGATGATGGCACTACTGTACTTTGACCAATGTGTTGATTATCTTGTATTTTAAAAGCCTAATATGCATATTATTTGGACAGGAGTTCGACCACTCGCAATGATGTGCGCTGATCACCAGGGGGCGGCGTGGAACATGGCGGGTATTGGTGATGTGGCACTAGCAGTGGGCAGCAGTGGGGGCGCTACCGGCCCCAATGGGCCCCGATGACAGTGGGATTGTGGAGCAGGTGAGCAGGCAGTGCCAGGCCAAGGCGGGTGCAAATGGGGGCCTGATCTCCCTGCTGATTATCCCACAGATGGCGACCAACAGCAGCGGCAGGGGGCGGGGCTGCTGCACGGTTCCCAGGTACTGAGGGAGCAGGGAGGGGGGGCCCAGCCCTGACTGATCTCCACACAGGTGGGATGATAAAGCAGTACCAGGCCACCATGAGATGCCAGGCAGGGCTGTGAGGCTGGGGGTGCGAGCTGGGGCTGGATCTCTGCAAGCCACCCAAAGGGGGGACCCCACCCATGCACAAATTTGTGCACCAGGCCTCTAGGACAAATATATTCTTTTGTCAAAACTCAGGGAACTATACCTCTATGGTCTGTACATTATACATGCATTTACATCTAAAATTTTTTAAAACACAAAAATATGTGCTAATTGTAATGCATTAGATGTAAAATTAAGAATCTCGGTTAATTTTTTTATATAGCATTCTTTAAAATAGGAAAATGTAAAAGGGAGAAGAGAGTACATCTAGGGAAAATACAGGAGCAGAGCAGAGAAAAATCATTAAACTTTGGGTCACCATTGGTAAAAAATATTTACAAAGGCTTAAATATTTAGTGCTCATGGGGACAAATGAGAAAAGAAATAATGGCTCATATTTGAACACCTCTGACATATATTAGCTATTTTTCATAAACAAGCTTCTGCATTATAGTAGTAGGCTACTCACAGTATGCCCATATAAAGGCTGTGAAATATACAGAATAGTTCAGAGATGTGCCTAAGAATACACAATTAGGAAAAGGCCAGGATGCAAATGGACCGACTTGTAATTATCCTCACAAAACAATACTGTGTGCATAACTGTGTGTGTGTGTGTGTGTGTGTGTGTGTGTGTGTGTGTGTGTGTGTGTGACATATAAAATACAGACCACTATGAGCTTCCCATAGTGGTGATAAAGCTTCCCCACCTCACCACCACACAGGACTGGTGGGGGTTAAAGTTCTGGAAACTGAGTACATGAAATGAAACAATCAAGGACTTTTTCTGAAATATTCATGCATGCACTAGTTTAAAAAGCTGCCACATGGTGTACTTGGGCATGCAAATGTGTATCAGCTAAATATTTATAGACCAAAGGGCTCTTTGACTAAAAATATTAAGTATAATTTTATTATTTCAGTATAATTTCTATTATGATTTGATTCAAGTCAATTGTAGTTGATTTCAGAAGAGCAGAAAGAAGATACTACCACAAGACGGCATTTTCTGTGAATTACTTACTGGGATGTACTTTTTGAAAGTTATAAAAAGTGAGAGAAATGGTACGCCCAAACGGATTTCACAGAAGTTGACCGAGGTCCAAATGTGACACCAGAGCTAATGGGTACCTTGGCTGGTCCCGGAAGCCATGTTCTCACTTAGACCCCTCGGAATCCTAAACACAGATTCTGCATTATAGGTTCTTTCCATACAGCTTCCAGGAACTCCAGCTGTGCAGCGTAGGAGGGTCAGGGTGACCGCAAAACACAAAGAGTTTGCATATTTGGTTGGCTGTGCTTACTCCTCATTAAAACACATACACACACATAATGAAGGAAATCCCTTAGTGTGGATTTCATAATCACAATCATTGTTACAACCCACATTGGCCTTTCCTTCCTCAATAGAAAAATGCATTTTGACCAACTATATATAAGTAATATATTTTTAAAAGCTAGGATATAAAAAATACTCTTTATATCACTCTGTACAATGTGCAAAATTGAACCTAAAGCTTAGGAAATTCTTGAGGATATAATGTAGATGTGAACCTCCTGTTTCAATTCAATGGTGACAATACTGAAAATTTCCTCTCAAATGAAATTTGTATCTTTTTCCACAATGAGGAATAAAAAACAAGAAATAGAATGATCAAGGCAAAACCACTGCTAATGCATAATAACACAAAAAATGTAACAAAAGTGTGGAAATCAAAAGCATGGACTTGTGCCCTGGCCCATGTGGCTCAGTTGGTTGGAGTGTCGTGCTGTGCACCAAAAGGTCTCAGGTTCAATTCCCAGTTGGGGCACATGCCTGGGTCATGAGTTTGATCCCATGTTGCGGTGCATACTGAAGGCAACCAAATGATGATTCTCCCTCGCATCAATGTCTTTCTCTCTCTCCCTTCCCTCTCCCTCCCCTCTCCCTCTTCCTCTCCCTTTCCTTTCCTTTCTCTCCAAAAAAATAAAATAAATAAATAATAATAATAATAATAATAAGCACAAACTTGTGACTTGGACTTGTTCAAAGGAGCTACATTAGTGAGGGCAAAGAACTTAGTCAAAGCCTCAGTTTGCTGATCTATAAAGTAGGATGATTATATTTTCTGTCAACTTCAGATTATTCTGAGGAATCAATTAAAAATTTATATAAAGTCTTAGCATAATATGTGGTATATGTATTCAATAGTTACATAATTACATTATGTGTAATTCTGCATATATGTATATATAAATGTATATATAATTGAGAATTCTATAATTTTTTTGAATACTACTGTGATAATAAAAATAGAGTATGAGGTTCCTTTTTCCCTCAGTATATTTTTAATCATGACATTTTTACAAACATGTACATGTTGTTAGTGAAAATAATTATAAAGTTGCATATAATAAGAGAAAAATTAGAAATAGAAAGCATAAAGAAAAGAGCAAAATGACACACAATCCTGCTACTTGAGAACATTTCTATTAATACTTAAGGTGTATCACTTAAAACTGTTTTAAATAAAATACAAATTTTCTAAGAGGTACTGGAATATAATCTGCTTTTTAAATTTCTAATATGTTATAAAAATTCTCCAAACCATTAAATAGTCTTACACAAAACTTTCTTTCTTTCTTTTTTTTTTTTTACAACACAACTATAAATGACTGATTGCTTTTGATCATAATTTTGAAAAATTATTTACTCAATTATATATCGTGGAGCACCCTGCTTTTCCCAACTGTTATTATAAATGAGGTTAAGTTTTTGTTTGCTTTTTTACTTGTTAAGAAAATTATTACTTCATATGCAAAATAAAGTGAACACCAGCTAAAGAACTCTACTTCTGTTCAACACTTAGCTTGTGGCTGTAGTGGGTTGTTTTATAAAAATCAATGTATTTAAACAAGTGATTTTAAGTAGTTTCAGAATTCCTTTCCATCATGCATCCTTGACCAACCAAGTGTACACCAGGAGATGCACAGTCAAGTATTTGCATTTATGGAGGTAAAACTGGAATGACTTACCTGACCTAACAGAATCGGCTTACAATGTAGTTCTATGCATGCATTATGTAATTCAAAGAGAAAAACAGTTTTATTAAAAGTCACATATTTTACTGAAAATTATTTGGAAATATGTCATATAATAAAAAATTCCCTTTATTTCTGGTACTTTTTAATCAACAAAATTCACTAACAGCAGCAAAAAAATGGAAAGGTGTATATATAAGTAGTTGTCAATAATGTTTTTCAGTATCAAAATGGTGTAAGCACAAGAACTAGATAAATAATGTTTCAAGGAAAAACACATTTCCCTTTAAGTCCTGGAAATACGCAAATATAATATAGCTTTATATGCTCAGAGAAATCTCTTCTTTATTCTGAAGAGATTTTTCTGTTAGTGTAAGAGGCAAAACGAAAGTATGAATGCCAAGTGCTCATACTTAGCTGACGGAGAACACAGAGCCCCAACAGCAACCACAATTAATCTCCCATGGAGGCTATGTGACTTTCAGGAAGAAACACTGATCGATTCAGGCCTTGTCTGCTGTCACACAGTTTTATAAGTATTCAAATCCATGCTGGGAAATTCCCCTCCCCGCCCCCCACCCCCAAATGTAACTTCTAGTACTTCTTGTAGCTTATCTGCTTAATCTGGTAACTAACTTGATTATCTAGTTTAATTCAAACATTAAGAACTTCTAATAAACAGGCTATTAAATACAAAGAGTATGTATATGTATACCTCACTAGATAGATAACAAAAGTTATTCGAAAACTAAAAATTTGAAGAATTAGGCAATAGTCAGTGTCATTAATCTAGGTTAGATTTTAGCTTTTGTGTGGAGTTTGGGGTCATTTTAAAAGAGTACCATAAAATCTTTATCATGCCTAAAAAAAACAAACAATTCCAGGCTAGAGTTTATAACTGTATATAAAAATTGTGTGTTTGCATCCAGCCGGTGTGGTTGAGTTTCAACCCATAAACCAAGAAGTTACCAGTTCAATTCCTGGTCTCGGCCATGCTTGAGTTGTAGGTAGGGGGCATGCAGGAGGCAGTTAATTGATGGTGTTTTTCTCTCATTGATGTTTCTATCTCTCTATCCTTCTCCCTTCCTCTCTCTTTAAAAATCAATAAAAACTTATTTTTTAAAAATTGTGTTTGCATAAAGTGTGAGTTCAGGAAATTCTGTTTCCCCTCTCCCATAAAAGTCGGCAGCTGCCCAGAGGTCATCTTAGAGACAGCTCTTGTACCTATGGTCATCAGGTCCTGTAACATCAGGTCCTGTAACCTTTCTGCATTCCTCAGGATGAGACCCAACTTGACCCTATTCTTCTCATTAGTTTTGTGGCATAATTTCTCTTCACCTCAAACACAAGGAATCTTAGTGCCTTTTCCTTTATATGAATCACTGTATAGCTTGCGCTTTCATTTGGTAAGCCAAGTTATCAGATTTAATGACACTAGAAATAAAATCACAATCTATTTTAGAAGATTATTCTTTAACTAGAGGCCCGGTGCACGAGTGGGGTCCCCATCGGGCCAGGCTGGTAGGGGGGTGGGACCACGGGAGGTTGGCCAGGCAGCCCCACCTTGATCAGGGTTTTGGGGGCTGAATAGGGGGTTGGCCTGGCCTGGGGGTGTGGAGGCGGATTGGGGCGTGGATCAGGCTGGTTGGCTGCTGTAGTGCAAGTCATAGCCACTGGTTGTTCAGGTCGTTCCGCAGTTCAGGTCGCTGGGTATATATTTTTTCTCTTTTGAATTATCTAACCTTGGGGTTTGAGATTTAAACAAACTTGTGTCATCAGGTCTGTTGTGGATCTTTCTCTGAAGATATTTCCTTCCCCTTGAAATTATAAATCAAGTTTGTCTAAAGGTTTAAATTTTGATCAGAGACTATTCTAGTTTGAAAGATAACTTGGTGGTGGTTAAAAAACACAGAATAACAATTTTTTAAATTATGTTTCTCATGATGTATGACACAACAAAAGATAAGGTAGACTCTATTTATCTACTTGGGTTTTTGAATGAACTCGATTGTGAGAACATGAAAATTCCTGTGGGTCCACCTCCTTGCCCACAAATAGTAGTGTTCCAAATTTCAATTTTATCAACCTGTGGTGAAATGCATCATTATGGTTTTAACTTGTAGTCACTGATTAATAATGAGGTTGATCATTATTCATGAATAATAGCCATTTATGCTCTTTCTTTGAATTGCTTGTTCATAGCTTTTACCTTTTATTTTATTCATATAATTTCTTTATCTATGTTAGATCCGTTGTCAGATATAAGTGTTGCAGATAATTCCTCTCATTCATGGCTTGTCTTTTCAATTTGTTAATGCAATTCTTTGATAAATCAAAAATTTATTTTAATGTAAATTTTATCAAATTTTTTCCTTCATTGTTTGTGTCTTTCTTGTGTTTGGAATAAAAAAATCCTTCCTCATTTATATTATTGTTTTACATCCGAGTAGCTTTTATTTTATAAAAAATTTATTTCAAGCCCTAGCTGGTTTGGCTCAGTGGATGGAGCATCAGCCAGCAGACTGAAGGGTCCCAGGTTTGATTCTGGTCAAGGGCACATGCCTGGATTGTGGGCTCAATCCCCAGTAGGGGTGTGCAGGAGCCTGCCAATCAATGATTCTCTCCCATTACTGATGTTTCTATCTTTTCTCCCTCTCCCTTCCTCTCTGAAATAAATAAAACTATATTTAAAAAACACACTTATTTCAAATCTACATTAAACTAAGCTGAATGCAAAGTCTTATCAAGAGAGACTTGTACAAAAATTTATGACCACTGCCTTTGGCCTTCAAATATCGAGAATGACCCTTCAAACGGCTTTGCGCTTGCATGTTTCCATGCCAGAGCACAGGAATAGACTCTCGTGTTCACTGGAAGGTGTTCTTCAACTACCAGAGCATCAGATCTCTTCAGCAGGTCTTTCTTTGGTAAATAAACTGTGACAAATTCGCCATGCCCTAACTTTGGCTTAGGTCTTCCATTTTCAGCCTCATCTCCATTAAGAGTTACTGTTAGCATGTGTGTGGTACAGTTTGACAGAACTAGATCCACACATACAGCTGGAGATGATTCAGCAACATCACCTTTACAGCCAGTTCTTCCTCTTCAGCTCTGAAAGAGCTTGGGGTCATAAAGATATCTTCTTACTTTTCCTTTTTTGATGTTGTGTTGTTCATTAAAAGCTCTATAAGTTTTCCTTTCTTTTTGAAACTTCCTGTTGGTAATTTAAAGATTGAAATATTTTTTAAATAAATCTTTATTGTTCAGATTATTACAGATGTTCTTTTTTTTTTAACCCCCATAGCTCCCCTCCACCTGGTTCCCACCACCCCCATGTCCTTACCCCCACCGTCTTCATCCATAGTTGTAAGATTTTTGTCCAGTTTCTTCCTACACCCATCACATCCCCTTCCCCTCAAGAACTGTCAGTCAATTTCCTTTCTATGCCCTTACTTCTATTCTATTCACCAGTTTATTCTGTTCATCAGATATTTTTATTGACTTAATTGTTAGATTCACTTGTTGATAAATATGTATTTGTTGTCACTTTGTTGTTCATAATTTTTATCTTTACCTTTTTCTTCTTCTTCCTCTTCTTAAAGAATGCCCTTCAGCATTTCAAATAATCCTGGTTTGGTTTAGCTTTTTCTTGTCTGTGAAGCTCTTTATCTGACCATCAATTGATTATTTATATATATCACCATCGGGTTGCATTTGTTTCCTCCAAAGTTATAATCTCATAACTGCCTTATTCACTGAATAGTTTATTTTTCCATTGATCTGTCATAAGTCAAATTTGCACATATGCTCGGGATTATGTTTGGGCTTTCAATTCTGTTTCATTGGGCTCTCTGTCTATATACACTAATAATCTAAGAACACACTGTGTTAATTACTATCTACTCTAATAAAGGAGTAATATGCAAATTAACTATCACTCCGAGACACCTAAGCCATGCCCGCCAGCCAAGCCACACCCAACAGCCAATCAGAGCGGCTGTATGCAAATTAACCCAGCCAAGATGGAGGCTGGCAGCCATGGAGCTAGAGCAAACAGGAAGCTTCCATTGCAACTGCCTGCCTAGACTGGCTAGGCCTCTGCTCACGGCAATAATGTTTCAATTATAGAAGCCATGGAGCTGAAGCAAACAGGAGGCTTTCTTGCCTGCCTAGGCCTCTGCTCACGGCAACAACGTTTCAATTATAGAAGTTAAATAAACCCCAAAAACCTGCTTCCAGCCAGCCTCGCTGGGACATTGGGTCAATGGGAGTTGTGGGCAGCTTGAAAACAGCCCTCAGCCCCTCACCCAGGCTGGCAGGGTACCCCAGTAGGGACCCGAACTCTGAAGGGACTGTGGGCAGCCTGAAAGTGGCCCTCAGCCCCTCACCCAGGCTGGCCACATCCCCATGGGGTGAGGGTCCCCACTGGGGGGCTTGGCCAGCCTGCAAACAGCCATCAGACCCTCACCCAGGCTGGCCAGGCATACCAGCAGGTGGACATCCCCCAAGGGGTCCCAGACTGCAAGAGGGCACAGGCCAGGCTGAGGGGACCACCCTCCCCAGAGTGCACAAATTGTTGTGCACCGGGCCCCTAGTAGATTTATAATAGACATTCATCTCTAGAAAATAAGGCACCCCCTTCTCTCCTACTCTGCTTCTTCCTAGGAATGTCTTGGTTCATTTTGACCCTTCACTTCTACAAATAATTATAGAACTAGCTTCTCAATTTGAAATGTCTTTTCTCTGTGGTTGCTTTTAATGTCTCCTCCTTTGTCTTTGGATACATATCCCACCAGGAGTTTGGCCGCTCATTATGATGTGTGCTGACCACCAAAGGGTGGTGCAGAACATGGTGGGCATTCATGATGCTGGCAGCGAGCAGCAGTGGAGGTGCTGTTGGCCCCAATGGGCCCCAATGAGAGTGGGACCACGGTAGGATGGTGAAGCACATGAGGGGGCAGCGCCAGGCCACAGTGCGGTGCCAGCCAGGGCTGCAGAACCACAAGGCTGGGGGCACAAGCTGGGGCTTTGAGCCTGGGGGTGTGAGATGGGGCCCAATCCCCACAGGTCACCCCAAGGGACCCCACCCATGCATGAATTCGTGCTCTGGGTCTCCAGTGTCTAAATGTTTATGTTGCTTAGTGTAGAGTGTGCTCCTACTAAAGAGAATTCCAATCTTTCAACATTTTTGGAAAATTCTATCTTTATACTTTAAAAAATTGCCTCAGCATTACTGATAAGTAATTTCCCACAGGACTCATAATTCTGCATATTTTGTGAGCGGGGATACCGACAGCTTTAGTTCTGGGATAACTACTCAAGGATAGCTGTACAGGGAAGAGCCTTAGAAGATAGAGGTGGAGGTTCTGTGGACAGAGGGCAGATTTGTTTACTGTCCTAGAGAATAAAGATGATGTCTCTCTCCAAGAAAAGAGCGTATCTACTTAAAGTCTCTTCTCAAAGGCTGTTTGCCCAAGCTCAGGTGACTGTAACTATGCACACCCAGGGCCCACCGGGCATTCTGCAACACCCATGGGGCTTGGAGAACAGGATGAACTAACTTCAACTAAAGCTCATGCTGCTCACTGTGCTGAGTACTAAGAGTCCACTGCACCTGACCCAGGAGTCTCATCTTCAAGCAGCAGTCATAAAACTGTTACAAGCTAATTCATTAAAATAAAAATTTTAAAAATTATTTTTTATTTATAAAAATTAGACCTTTTCATTTAATCATCCCTATGGCTTACTCTCTCTTTACTACTTTTCATCTCCTCTGCCTCTGTGTGTTTCATTTTGGGTAAGTTATTCCTTGCTCAATTTTTTTCTTTATGTATTTCACATGCATTTGATTTATATTCAGTACTCAGCATCCCAGTGCCATAAGGCATAGGAGATCTAAATGTTTATTGTTTCTATTGATGCTTGTAAAATTTGGTTTATGTTACTCCCTATTTGGAAATTGTTTCTGTTGAGTGTTCGATAATTTTTATGGTAGCTTTATATAAGCTGAATCTTTAGGAATCTAAGGGAACTGGATGCTAATGTGTTCCTTAAAAGAGGATTCATGCTTATCTCTCTACCAAGTGACAGTGGATCTGACTGATCTGGAACCACTTATTTAAATGTTTTTAGGCTAGGGTTTACATGGCGCTACAAGAATTATAAATTTATGCCACACATTCATCCAAAAATAAACTTAAACAGTAGCAACTTCTCAGGAAATATAATTATTATTTTTCCTTCCCTAGAGCAATAGCAAATACAGACTTCCTCCTCATCTGCTCCTTTGCTTGGTGAGCTAACTTTTTTCCAGTTCTGACTTTTCACTGAGAGTGCAGCCTCTGTTAACATTCCAGCTTTGTGAGAATGTTTTATGTCCGGCCCTCCAAGCTTCCCCAGAGCCCAGGGCTAGTCATGGCTGTGAAGCTCTACTCCTCACACAGGAGTGCTCTGTGGCAATCCTGGTCTCTGCCACACCCTTTGGTTTCACATCAGTGCAGACATTCTGTCCCTTAGGGGGATTCACCTTCCTCTCCTTCATGTTCGACAATATTTATAATAGGCATGTTCCTTGGATTTATTTTACACCTATCATGCATGTTGAGAAAACCATAAACTATAATTTCTTTGTTGTTGTTTTAACCATACACTCTACTGCCACACGTGCTTTTTTTCTTTTTTTAAAGCGCCTTTTAGAGATGGTTAAAATTAGTTAACCATGCAAACAGGTAGGAAAAACTTTGAAATAATAGCTTTCCTGTAAATTACAAAATTTAGACTAAAAGCATTCTGCAACACCCATAAATCTGGTATAATCTAACACATTCATCACATTGACATTCCTATTTTCACAAGTTTAGGACAAAGCATTTTCACTGACCATTTACCCAATGTGCCCTTGTTATCTACAACTCTTCTCTTGAGAAACATCAGAGAATTTTTTGAATGAATTTCTGATATAATGAAAGACTGGAAATTCTTATGAACCAATCAATATTTATTGGAGACATCAAAATTCCTATTATATATTTGAAAGAGATGTTACCTTATATTTTTGTTAAATATACAATGTAGCTTCTTATTGATCCTACAAAGATGTTTGTATGTTCACTTTCCTAACAAAATTATACTGCCACTTTTTGAATGTCCTTCATGTACATAATTTAACCCATTTTAAGTCTTAGTAGACTGGTATGTGTTTTAATTGTGGCAAATTTTAGTCAGCTTGAGAAGTGTATTTTTGGTGACTTGATAAACATTTTTTTAAATTCTAGAATATAGGAATCAATCAATGAAAATGCTGTTAAAACGCTATGCATTTAAATCAAAGGAGCTTCCAAATTTCAATTAGACATTCTCTGGTAGTTCATAAACCAACTCATAAGGATTTATTTTATTTAAAGAAAAAATTGGAAACTATATTTTAAGACTACAAGACAAAATAATCAAAGAAGTCAAGCAACAAATAATTATGCTTAGAAGCTCAAGATAATAAATTTAACTATAATCCATGATTGACATGTTGTCTATGGTGATGACAATGATTTTTGGGACATCTCTCAGCAACCGCGCAAGAAAAACCTTAAGTTTGAAAGGATGAAAACATATTTGTTCAGTACAAAATTAGAAAAGAGACAGAAATAATGACGTAAAGAAAAGTCCATTCAGGTTCCTCCGATGGCTGCTTCTACTTCAATGGCCTGTACACCTTTAAATCCCTTCCAGCCGGATCTGTGCCATGGCCAGCCTGTTAGGCATGCCTACTGCTGTTCTGAAAATGTGTTCAGGATGATCCAAAGTCATCCTGTTTTAAACGTGGGTGGGGCTCAGGCTGCGTGTGCATACACGCAAGGAGGAAGAATCTAACATTCTCATTTGTTCTGCTCCTTTTCATGCATCAGACAGAAGGCTATTTATTGTGCAAAGATGAATGAATTGAAAATAAAGATGGGTTACTATTTAAGGTTGTAATTTGCTTGTTTGGATAGATCTACTTTCTTAAATGGAAAGAGCTGTAACCAGACTCTTTGAACATTTCTCCTAATGCTCTTGATAATGGGTTAAAAATATTCTCCAATTAAGCCTCCGCGCCGCTCTGCGGAGCAGGGCAGGCCCATTATCAGCTCTGCCATTGTACAGCGCAGGAGGCTGGCCAGCTGGGAGACTGTGCTGACAACCAGAAAGGTCATGAAAATCGCCACTCGCTGAGCAGAACAACTACCTGTGTTGTCCCTTTGCAAAGGTCACCCTTAGTCTTTCTTATTTTCACACGTGGTCTCTATCAAAATACAGGAGTCCACCCACGACACTCTTTTCACTTCAACAACACATACAAAATGCCGTCCAGTCCAAAGGGAGGCTCCTAAGCCCCCGCTGTTAACAAGATGAAACCACCTTGTTTTCTTTCTCCCCTTTGGTAAAGGGCTGGCCCGAGACAGTGGGTTAGTACCACTAAGAAAGAGAGCGTCCAGGTGGCAGTGGGGTCGTTTAAGGAGGTGATGGGTCAGGGCCACTTTCAAAGAAGAGTTCAATGACTATGCACTCTGTAAACCACAGACGGGGGTTAAATATACCTTCATGAACACTGTTTATGGAACAAACTCTGACCTGTACTGAGGATTTTATAGAACCCATTAAACTACAGCTCAGAAACACCTAGTACATTTCTTTGAACACATGACTCTATTTTATAAGGAAAAAATGACTTATTTTAATTTCAGGAGTTTATGAGATCTAGACTTCACAAACTTTCCCCTTTCTGTACCCTCCCCAGACTCACAGCTGCAGTCCCACTGAGGAATCGGATGGAGCTGCTCATACTCACAGATTGAACCATTTTCTGCATGAAATACTCCTAGAGGACTAATAGTCACTAGAAGGGCAGGGAAGTGCTATATAATGAAGGTGTCATACACTTTGTTCTTCAAACAATGACCATGTCCGGTAGAGGTTCAGTGCATCTTTCTTGTTGTTAAGTTGGTATTTTAAAATAGACGGAGAACTAGACTTTGAGTGAGGAGTGGTGAGTCTGTGGTCCTGGCTACTGGCTGGGTAATACTGGGAGGTCACATATGGTAAATTTTCTGGAGCTGCACTTCCCACCCCACCTCCCACCTGTGCAAAGAGGGCATTAATCTAGATTATCTAAGATTTTTTGAACTCTATATTATTATTATTATTATCACTATTTTGGGGGGTTAATCCTCACCTGAGGATATTTTTTTTCATTGATTTTTTTAGAGAGAGTGGAAGGGAGGGAGAGAGAGAGAAACACTGATGTGAAAAAGACACATGGATTGTTTGCCTTCCACACCCGCTCCAACTGGGGCCCGGGAACAAGTCTGCAATTGGGGTACATGCCCTTGATCTGAATCAAACCTGGGAGTCTTCAGTCAGAGGGCCGATGCTCTAACCATTGAGTAACCAGCCAGGACTGAATTCTACTATTTATAATTAATATTCTATTTTTAAAAGTTGCATCCATTCTTCTTTCTTAAAATGACCTAAGTTTTTACCAGTTTAGAGACATGTTACTGGAGATAAACATTTCTTTACCATGTATTCTTGCTAAAACCCCAACCCACACCTTCTGTGGCATTTTATGATATACTAGTGGCCAGTGCACAGATTCCTGCACATTGAGAAGAAATTATTTAGAAGAAATATCACTATTCGCACTTCCTCTGTAATAGAAGTGTCAACCAAATTCACAATCAACAATGGTAGATCTAAACACATGCGTGTGATTGGCGCCAACAAGAGCTTTATATGTATCACACATGCATATGTCAACTTAGCATTTTATATACATACTAGAGGCCCAGTGCACAAAAATTTGTGCACTCTGTGGGTCCCTCAGCCCGGCCTGTGCCTCTCGCATTTTGGGACCCCTTGGAAGATGTCCACCTGCTGGCTTAGGCCTGCTCCCCGGGGTATTGGCCCTAAGCTAGCAGTCAGACATCCCTCTGGCAGCCTGGGAGTCCTCTGGGGATGTCCACTTGCCAGCGGGGAGCAGACCTAAGCTGCAGTCGGACATCCTTACCACAGCTGTGGAAGAGGGAGAGGCTCCCGCCACCACCACTGTACTGACAGCTGTCAGCCTGGCTTGTGGCTGAGCAGAGGTCCCCCTGTGGGAGCACACTGACCACCAGGAGGCAGCTCCTGCATTGGGCGTCTGCACCCTTGTGGTCGGTGTGTGTCACAGTGACCAGTCATTCCCAGTCGTTCTGCTATTAGGGTCAATTTGCATATTACTCTTTTAGTATATAGGATAGAGGCCTGATACACGGGTGGGGGCCAGCTGGTTTGCCTGGCCAAGGTGGGGGTCCTGCTGGGGTGCCTGGCCAGCCTGGGTGAGGGGCTGAGAGCCATTTTCAGACTGGCCATACCTCCTTCAAGGTGGGGGTCCCCACTGGAGTGCCTGGCCAGCCTGGGTAAGGGGCTGAGAGCTGTTTGCAGGCTGGCCATGGCCCCCAGTGACTCAAGCTCCCAGTGAGGCTGGCTGGAAGCAGGTATCTGGGATTTATCTTCTATAATTGAAACTTTGTTGCCTTGAGTAGAGGCCACAGCCGGCCAGGACAGGCAAGAAGCTTGGCTTCCTCCATCGCCGGGGTAACCAAGCCTCCTGCTTGCTCCAGTTCTGACTGGCTGATGGGTGTGGCTTGGGGCGTAGCAGAGATATGGTCAATTTGCATGTTTCCCTTTTATTAAACAGAATAAATTTGCTTAATTAGACCTGCTTTCTGATTTAGCTAAACTTTTTCCAGTCCAGTAAAGCACCCCTACTTCTCTTTCAGGTAAGTGTCAGCAACACAACAGTAAATAGTAACATGAAGCAGATTATTATTGTAGATCACATAGGGAGAACAAAGGGTAAAATATTTAACTGCTGCAGTGGTTGACTATATTCTGCACAGTGAGAAAACCTAAAGTAATTTTCAAGATCCACTATTTCTTACTTTTTTTCAGACGGGTCAAGTTTCTAAACTTTCTAAATTTCCATTTTCTGGCTAATGAAAAGAAAATAGGATTCCACGAAGTCTCCTATCTACCTACTCCAGGACTTCTGTGAGGATCAAATGAGATGGCATGGGGAAATGCTTCAGACATTTGCTTAAAGTGTAAATGTTTCACCTGACTATAAAGCAACTCATGTTCCTGGGCTGAAGAAACTGCAAGGAGGTTAGTCGCTAGGGAGAGGAAGCTAGGTGTTGCTATGTGATGTCATTACCCTACACCTATAACAAACATCTCAGGGCTGGGCTGTGGGCCGCATTTTGTGCCATGGGGGTCTTGGCAGCATTGGCTATGATTGGTGGGCTGTGGCTCTGGGGTTGTGGTGGGGCCTGTGTCCCACTTGGGAGAAGCCAAGTGTTGTTTTGTGGGCACCAGGTCCACGGTGCCATTTCTTTGTAAATGGCCAGTGTGCGTCATGGCAGTTCTGCATTGAATGTCTGCCCCCTGGTAGTCAGTGTGTGTCATAGTAACCGGTCGGACAGGTGGAGGGACACTTAGCATATTAGCCTTTTATAATTATAGATTAACGTTTTCAGCACCTAACTGATATTCACTGAGTGCTTACTGTGTGCCTTACCCAGTTCTAAGTACTCCACTGCTTTATATCATAGAGTCTTTTCTAATAGCCCTCTAAGGCATGCATTGTCATTCAATTTTACAGATGAGATCATTGATGCTCAAAAGTTAAATATAATCAATAGGAAGTAGTGAATTTAAGCTATCAACTGAAGGGAATATGGCTCTTGAACTCATCATGCCAACTACACTGTTATACTGATCACAGCAACATGCCAAATACTCAATGAATAATACTAAAAGCAATCAGTTCTTCATAAAATCCACATAACGATCATGAACTTCCACTATTTCTTTACTATTCCAAAGAATTCATGTCTTGTCCAAATTTTTATGTAATAGGAATATTTTGATTCTTAAATATTGATGATTTATAATAACAAATGTTAAAGATTTTTGTCTAAAATTTATTCCCTAAAGAAAAAACACCTGTAATTTTGCTATATAGATTGATGATTTCTTACAAAGTTTTGTAAAAGATCATATTAGGCAAAGTGGAAATGATAAAATATGTATTTAGGAGATGCTGATACTGAAAATATTCCATGGATCACTCTAAAATTTAGACAAATTTCTATTACAGGGCCATGATAAAATGGGAAAGATAATATATTGGATCAAGGAATAAGATTCGATATATTATCAACAGTTCATCTAGGCAGCTATGCCATTATGAATAATTTTAATAAATATGCAAAGCTGGTAATCTGCCATATAAAATAGCTAGTCAGTGTGAACCTGAAATATATATTTTAGGAATAATGTGTCTGTCCTTGGAATTAAATAATTAATCATCATGAATACTACTATTTTGGAATCTAAGATATCTGCATTTTGTCTTGTGCTTTAAGATTAATTTTGATCTCTCCACCATTTATCTGTGACTACTGTATAGATTAATTTATAGCTCAATTTTTATTCTACAGCTAGGTTCTACACACTAGAATACATTGCTGACCACTTACCAAATGCATCTCTAGCCCCTAAAGATAATGCTGCTGAACTAACTGCAAGGATATGATCTGAAATATTAAATCCTATCTGCACCACCCAAAATACATAAAGGAAGACATGCAATACATGGATAAACAAATGCACCTAAAGACCAACCAAAGGCTGAAGAAACAAGCACTTATCTGCTGCCAGTGTAATAAGGATATGACAACTACCCCCAAATAATGTGTTGATCTGCTAATGGTGCAGGCTCAAGAGACTGTGCATAAAGTTACCTGTAACCAACACTAGATCATAAAGCCTTGGGATCTGGTTTAGACTCAAGGATGAAACCAGCATTCGCCAAGAATTAAACTTGTACTTTATCTGTCTAGCTAATTAAGAAATCAGCTCTGGAAAGCAATCTATTTTCTAAGATTCCCTTTTCTAACTATGTTCATTATAGGGATAAAAAGTCATAAATTTAAAAAGTTAAGAGCACTAAGTACTTGAGTAGAGATTCTGTTTTGTGTCTCAAGTTGTTGCGAGCCTGTTACAGTCATAGCCCTGCAGATACTGGGCACTTACCAAGCGACTTGAACTAGTGAGCACTTTGTGTGCATTTTCTCACTTAGTTCTCACAACAATGCAACTGTATGATAGTACTCTATGCAGTGGCACAGTACAATGCAATTATAGCAAATAGCACCATAAAACATACTATTATTAACTCAGCTTTACATGTAAAGAAAGATATGTAATGAGCCTACTAGGCATTAGGTACTTGGGAGCTAAACAAAAATGATAAAGGATCCATGATCTGAGGCCTCCTGAAGGTTACAATCTAGTAGGAAGAAATGTATTATGTAGCCTCACAAATAAATACAACATTAAGAGCAATAAGTGCTAAGAGAGATACAAGGTATGCAGATAGTAGATAACTGGTAGAATAGCGTGGTGAGTTGACTCAGATTTTGCAGCTTAAACCCTGGCTCTACCACATATTAACTGCAACCCTGAGCAAGTTATTTAACCCTCTTGTATTTCAATTTCTCCTTATATAAAATGGTGTTATGATAGCACCTACTACCTCGGAGTTGTTATAATGATTAAATAAGTGTTGAATAAACAATTGTGGCTGATTTCTGCTATCATTTGACCTCAATGAGGTGTGGGGATAGTGGTCAGGGAGGGTAGACCACTTAGAGAAAGTGAGAAATGACCTAAAATCTGCAGGACAGTGGGAATTAACTAAGCAATGGGGGAGGACAGATGTTGGGTAGGATAAGTGTTTCACACAGTGGACATGCGTTTTTACTACTATCTGAATAGGTTCTGTGAGCACAATATGAAGTTAACTAGCTAGGTTATCTTAGGTCACTTAACCATTTTGGGATTCAACTTCATCAACAGAAAAATAAGGAGAAAAATCAGATGTATGTCTATGGTTTTATATTTTGAACTCTATAAAATTTGAGCATTTTATTGCTTTTCATGGTTCTAAATGCAGCCAATAGGTCCTTAGAGGTAAAATTTAAGAACATTCCCATCTTATCTCTTTTCTACTCCTCTTGCTCTGTTCTCCCTCATTATTAACTTTCTTACATCTGTAAATAAAAGAAATCACACTGCAGTGACCTCATTTTCTGCCTTTGAAGGTGGTTTACACTTCTCCAACTGAAATGTCAATTTTCTGTTTCAGGAGTATTGTCCATTGGCATGATTGCAGGCAGCTGTATCCTATCAAATGGACTTATTGTGTATAAAGATAGACAAATACATGTTTAAATTAAACAAACTGTTTAACATTTCATATATTTATGGCTGTAAGATATTGTCAACTCATCGAGAGGCATACACTTTTCCTTCCATACAGTTGTGTATTGCTTTCTGTAGGAGGTCAAGACTCATTACTTCAACTCTAGTCAACTAGAAGTATTTTGAAATTTCTACTGTTTAAAATGAATAGCGACACAAAATTCAGAATAAAGAGGTGCTGGTGCTATCAGAGCCTATTTTTACTAACCAAATTTTAGACCAGGGTTATTCAGAGTGTGGCCCATAATCCTGCAGACCTTCAAATGTTAGAGATGGGCAGATTCAGAGCACTTAAATATTGTGGCCACCCAGACTGTGGAGCTGTGTTGCAAACCCAAGTCTCCTCACTCTGAAACAACACTGCAAGTTCCCTTGTAGTGTTTCCCTCTCGCAATCCAGGACCCCTTGGGGGATGTCAGACTGCCGGTTTCAGCCTGATCTCTGAGGGACTTCACCAGTGCACAAATTCGTGCACCGGTGTGTGTGTGTGTGTGTGTGTGTGTGTGTGTGTGTGTGTGTTATCCTATCTAATAAAAGAGTAATATGCAAATTGACCATCACAAGATGGCTTCCCCCATGTGATCAAAGATGGCTGCCACAGGATGGTCAGCAAGGGAGGGCAGTTGGGGTGGACCCAGGCCTGCAGGGGAGGGCAGTTGGGGGGGAACTAGGCTGGCAGAGGAGGACAGTTGGGGGGAACCATCCTGGCAGAGGGAGGGCAGTTAGGGGCAATCAGGTCAGCACAGGAGCAGTTAGGCATTGATCAGGCTCGCAGGGGAGTGGTTAGGGGCAATCGGCAGGCGAGAGGTCAGAAGCCAGCAGTCCTGGATTGTGAAAGGGATGTCCGACTGCCCGTTTAGGCCTAATCTCATGGTGGGATCGGGCCTAAACGGGCAGTTGGACATCCCTCAAGAGGTCCCAGATTGGAAAGGGTGCAGGTTGGGCTGAGGGACACCATCCCCACCCCTCATTCCCACTCTGTGCATGAATTTTGTGCACTGGGCTTCTAGTGTGTGTGTGTGTGTGTGTGGGTGTGTGTGTATTTATTCCAAGAGGTAGAGAGGGATGGAAACATCAATGATGAGAGAGAATTATTGATCAGCTGCCTCCTGCACACCCCACACTGGGGACCAAACCCACAACTTTGGCATGTGCCCTTAACCAGAATCAAACCTGGGACCCTTCAGTTCATACGCAGATGCTCTATCCACTGAGCCAAACTGGCTACGGCTTTGTGATATTTTAAAGAGGAGAGCACAAGGGCTAGATTTGGCTTGGTACTTAAAAGGAGAAGACATAGAGTCTACCCAATCTTCCCCATGATTGGTATATAACTGGACTTGTTTTCATTCCTGTTAGGATCTAAAATATAGGCACTTAACCTCTGATAAACAACTTCCTCAACTCAGCTAGTGGTGCATACACATACGGATATGAATTGATCAGCTGATATCTTACTTCTTCAACGTAAAAAGCCAAGCAGTAGAATAGCGTGTTGCTACCTATCTTGGGCTACACATCAATGAGGAGCTGGCAGGCTGGTGACTAGTCAAAGCCCTGGGAGAACTTATGGACCTCATGAATCCTAGGGCTATAAAACCTCTTCTCTACTAAATATCTATTCTTCTAGGGATATTCAGAAACTTCCAATTCAGTGTATGTAAGACCAAACTTATCATTCATGCTATCCTGCCCTTCAGTGTGTCCTTGGTCAATGCAGGTCAGCACCATGGATAGCTCCACAGGGACTTCTAGCTTCATGCAGGACTGAAATGAAAGAATCTTTTGTAGCTTGGGGCAGGGGAGGGGCGCTGGGGTGCAATGCATGGGATCTGAGTTATTTTTATTTTCTTTTTTAAGGTCCAGTAATCTGATGACTTTACAGACATTTTTCCTCACAATTCCATGATATATATGCTATTAATTTTCTCGTTATATTTAAAATATTCTAAAACTTTATTTTGGAAAATTTCACTAATACACAAGTCAAAAGAGCAATATAACTCCTCCTGACCCATCACCAGCTTCCCAAATTATCTATTTAGGGAATGTCTTGTTTCATTTATTTTCACTTCTACCTGCCTCCCCCAACCCCACTAGTTTGTTCTGAAGCAAAAATCCCAGAAATTGTATTAATTCACCCATAGACAATTAAGTATATAGCCACATAAATTTTAGTGGTAAACTTTATCACACATAAAGAATTAATAATTCCTATTGTCTTCAAATATACAGTATTCAAATTTCATTATTTGAAAAAAAAATGTTTATACCTTGTTTCTTTGAATGAAATTTTCTAAAAGCACATTGGAAGTGTTTTAACATTTTAATTATTATATTTACTAATAAACACCAAACTGTCACATTGTTTGCCAATAAATCTTCTTTAAAGTTGGCTCCCTGAGTTCTCTGACACAGTCTTTGATAGTTTTCTTGCTTTCTGAATTGACAAGATATTTTAAGCTCCTGATAGAGACCTGGAATTAGTCATTTTCCTAAAGATTTCAAAGATTTCTTAGTGGAAAATAGTATTTACAAACATGATCCAGTATATATGGGTGTTCACTGCTACTGTGTTGGTCATTCTTTTTCAAAACCTTTTTGATGCAGAACAAAAAACCATTTTTTTAAAAGGAAAAACATCATGAATTCTTACTGCTTTTCAAATTCAAATTTAAGGCTTCAGATTTAATTAATTTCTGTAATTTTTATTTCCTCTCTCTTTTGCTGAAAATCTTAGTCCCTAGTCATTAACATAATTACTTATTTGCTCTATATTATATGCAATTATTTAAAAAATAATAGAAATAATATTATTAATAATCTTATCCAAAAAGTTAATTTTTGCAGTTCTTTTGTCACTAGAGTTTAATTTAATATAAACTACCAAATCTCTGTATTTTCAAGTCACTTAAAACATTTTTTAAACTGTGAAAATACAACCATTACCAAAAAGTACATTAAAAATACAAGCTCATTTAACTGATAAGAGTTTAAAAATGAATGACCATGTAACCATCACCTAGGACACCTAGAATGAGGTGAAGTCCCTCTCCTGAAGTTTCCCTTTCCTCTGGAGTTAATCAATAACTATTAGATGATATAAAAGAGATTCAAAATAATAATGAGACAAAGATGTATGAGATAAAAAGATTAGTGAGTTTTAAAACAAAGCAATAGAAATGATCTAAAATAAAACTCAGAGAGAAATAAGGATTAAACAAATAAATAGAACACAAGTAAGCTGTGGAACAACTACAAGAGGATGAAACATGCATAAAGGGAAAAGAGAGGTGGGATATGGGGTTGGGGGAGACTAGAAAAAAATATCTAGAAGAATGTCTGAAGATTTTTATATTTAACGAAAACTTAAACTCACAGATGAAGAAGCTTGACAAACTACACACACACACACACACACACACACACACACACGCACGCACGCACGCACGCACGCGCAAGGAAAACTATACCAAGGCACATTACATCAAATGCTCAAAACCTGAGGTAAAGAGAAAATCTTTGAAACAGCCATGGTGGGAAAAGGGTTGCAGACAGAGGAACAAAGAGGAAGAAAGAAACATTTCTTGTCAGAAACAATGCAAGTGAGAAAACAGTGGCAAATGTTTAAAGTATGGGAAGATAAAAACTGTCTCTCCAAGAGTCTATATCCAGTGAAAATATCTTTTAAAAACAGAGATGGGATAGTTTTGCACATATATAACATCAGAAAGAATTCATACATGGCAGAGTTCCATGACAAGGAAGCCCTTCTGCTATAAGAAAAGTTATGCTAGACAGAAATATGGATCTGCCAAGAGAGATGACGAGCACTAAAAGAAGTAGATACATAACAAGATAAATAAGATGCTTTCTTTGTATTTATATTTCTAGTAAAGATATTTCACTGTTAAAACAGAAACGGTAAAAATGTAATGTGGAGTTTTTAACATTAGTAGAAATAAATGTATGACAATAGAAGTGTTAAACCATGGAGATGACAATACATCATTTTAAGGTTGCTACATTATATGTGAGTTGGTATAGCATCACTGTGAAATATCAAAGAAGTAAACTATAAACCCCAATGCATATACTAAAATTAGAAGATAAAAAACTATAGCTACCAAACCAACAAAGGAGACAAAATCGTATGTTAAATGAATACATAATCAAAGAAAAAAAAACAGATGCAACAAACGCAAAAATAAAGTAGGTAGATTTTAATCTACCCATATCACTAATCACAGTAAACGTAAATTGTCAAAATACTCTAATTAAAAGACAAAGGTCGTCAGATAAGATGAAAAAGCAAGATCAAACTATGCAACCTATAAGAAATCTACTTTAAATATAAAGGTACAAATACATTAAAAGCAAAAGAATGGAAAATGATATGTATCATATTGACATTAATCCAAATAAAGATATTAATATTTGATAAAACAGATTTCTGGCCAAACACCAGGAAAATTTCACTTCATAATGAAGAAAAGGTCAATTAATAAGTAAGGCATAAACAAGCTTCCATATTTCTGGATATAACTACGAAGCTTCAAAATATGAAGCAAAAACTGATAGAATCAAAAAGAGAAATAGATAAATCCATGATTATAGTTTGAGACTGCAACATCCCTCTCTCAATAACTAATAGAACAAGTAGACAGAAAATCAGTGTGGATATAGAAAATTTAAGCAACAATATCAAGCAACCTGCAGTTAAATGGTACAAAAATAATTGTATATCTATAAGCAAAAAATATAAACTTTTATCTATACCTTACACCATATACAAAAATTAACTCAAAATGCATCACAGAACTAAATGCAAAACCCAAAACTATACAGCGTCTGGACAAAAACACAGGAGAAATTCTTAGAAACTTGGATTAGGCAAACAATATTTAGAAATGACATCAAAAGCATAATCCATAAAAGAACAAACTGATAAAATGAACTTCAACAAAATTAAAAACTTTTATTCTTCAAAAGACATTGGTAGGAGAATGAAAAGACAAATCACACAGAGATAAGCTTTGCAAAGCATACATCTGATAAAGAATTGTATATAGGACATTTAAAATCAAGGCAATAAAAAATAATAAATTATTCAATAAAACAGATTTGAACAAAAATGTCACTAAAGAAAATATAGGAGTGGTAAAAGCTCAACATCATTATCAGCTAAATGTAAATTAAAACTATTGAGAACATATCATAACAAATAAATTTACCAAAATTAAGAATGTGGAACAACTATACTTCCTATATGATTCACCATTCCATTTCCAGTGACAGTGCATGTTCAAAGACTTCACAGGAAAGTTCATAGGTGTTTAATTTATAACTAGTGGACCAGTGCATGAAATTCGTGCACGGGGGTGGGGGGAGGAGGGTGTGCAGTGGCAGGGGTTGGGTCCCTCAGTCTGACCTACACCCTCTCCAATCTAGGACCCCTCAAAGGATGTTCAACTGCCAGTTTAGGCCCAAACTCACCGGCAGTTGGACATGCCTCTTGCAATCCAGGACTGCTGGCTCCTAACTGCTCACCTGCCTGCCTGCCTGATTGCCCCTAACCACTCTGCCTGCTGGCCTGCTCGCCCCCAACTGTCCCCCTGCCGGCCTACTCATCCCCAACTCCCCCCGCCCCCCGCCAGCCTGATTGCCTCCAACGGCCTTCCACTGATGGCCTGCTCACCCCCAACTGCCTCTCCTGCTGGCCTGATCACTCCCAATGCCCCCCCACAACTGGCCTGATCACCCACAACTGCCCTCCCTTCTTGTCCCCTAACCACCTCTACCTCGGCCCTGCACCATGGCTTTGTCCAGAAGAATGTCCGGAAGGTCTCCTGGAAGGTCTCCCAGTCTAATTAGCATGTTACCCTGTTATTAGTATAGACAGAGGCCTGGTACATGGGTGGGGGTTGGCTGGTTTACCCTGAAGAGGATCCCGGATCAGGGTGGGGGTTCCCTTGGGGGGTAGGGCAGCCTGGGCAAGGGGTCTGTGGTGGTTTGTAGGCTGGCCATACCCCCATTGGGGTGGGGGTCCCCACTGGGGATGGTGCCTATCTGGGCAAGCAGCTAGGGTAGTTTGCAGGCCAGCCACGCCCCCATTAGGTGAGGGTCCCTGCTGGAGGGGAGTAGCCAGCCTGGGTGAGGGGCTGAGGGCTGTTTTCAGGCTGGCCACACCCTCTTCAGGATGGGGGTCTCTACTTGGGTGCCTGGCCAGCCTGGGTGAGGGGCTGAGGGCCATTTACAGGCCCTTCCCTTGGCAGCCAGCCCAGGGGACTCCAGCATGCTCAGGCCAGCTCCATGGCCACCGCCCACAGGCCCCCTCCTTCCATGGCTGGCCAAGGCAGGCGGTAAGCTTGGCTTCCTCAATTGCTAGGGCAACCCAAGCCTCCTGTCCACTCCAGCTGGCTCCATGGCTGCTGCCATATTTGTCCCACTAATTTGCATATTCCCTCCTGATTGGCTGTGGAGTGTTGTGGAGGTATGGTCAATTTACATAATCGTCTATTATTAGTATAGGTAGCTCCAAACGAAACTAGCCCAAATGTCTGTCAACAGGCAATGGGATAAACAAATTGTGGTATACTCACTCCATGGACTATTAATTATATGTAACAATGACTCTCAAAATAATTATGCATATCTATATAAAACACTCTACAGAATGGGATTCAAATCAGGCAGATCAATGAACACCCACAGGCTTACATTGTAGAGGGGAACCCTGCCTGCTTCCTGGAGCCAGCTTATTCTCCAAGGCGAAGGTCTTCTCTTCCTGGGAAACATTAACAATTTGTTTCATTGTCCAGGGGTGTTCAGCAGTCCTTTGGCCCCACGGAAATGCTTCTCTAGGGTCCCCAAGTTCCTTTGGCAGTTTTGCCCTCCAGGTGTTGGCAAGACTCTGAGACCATAGTTGGGTTACACTGGCTGCAGCAGTCTCTGGTCTCTTGTAAAGGAGGCAGCTACACTTATTTTCAAAAGCAGGAATGTTGGCATAATGTAAATAAAGCAGCTGCCTAGAGCTCTTGCTCTCTCTCTCATAAACATAAAACCAATTCACAGTATTTCCACTCTTAGGAAAAATATATAAAATGCCATCTTTTTGTCCTCAACACAGTTAACAATGAAAATTTGACTAAGAGGACTTTTGTTTGAAATATAGAAAATTAATGCAGCCTCTGAAGAATTTAGTAAAAATTTGGCAGTGGTGTTACTGGCAGGACCCTTCTGTGTCGATAAGCCAAACACTTCTTTAAGCACACCATCACTCCTCACCTTTGTTGGGCGTCTCCTGAGTCAACAGGACAGACTGCACTTCACATGCCACAGGTGAGGGAGGTAAGTAATGACACTCCACCTGCTGCAGGTGAAGGCTCCTCAATGCAGCTGACCAGGAGTCCTCTGGTTCCCCAGGACTGAGTGGGTATAAAGGATACCTTAAGTGTCCTTTCGCATTAGCTTCTTGGGTTGAGAGATCAGGTTTTCTGACTTGCCAACAAAACACATTTTGAGGGTTGGGAGAAAAAGCTGCCTCCCTTCCCAATTCTTCTCTTTTGCTGTTTACTGCTAAGCAACTGCTATAGTCCATAGCCTGCGAATTCACCTTTTACAGACTCATTCCCACCATGAGGGAGGACAAAAGCCACACCTGCATCCTGAGGTGCTCAGCAGAGTCAGTGCTGGGCTCCACACACAGAGAGGTATCTGCTAGAGGATGGAGTCCTGGCTGATTCAAAATCAAACCCAAACAGGAAGCTAGGCTGAGTCCATGTCAGATACCCTCCCACAGCACTGTTATTTTTCCATATTATCCTCTATAATTCCACAGGTGCGGCTTCTCTCAAAGTCTAGCTAAACAGAGCTACTAGGTTGAATGGGAAATAGCTGGCTGGTGATGGCTGAAGCCTTGGAAACATCATAGAAACATTCATGGTGATGTGAGCAGCTAATAATATTATAAAGTCTCAGCAACTCAAGGCACGAATGGAAAAGGGAAACTAAAAATGTGTAATGAATGTGTGATGGAAGGTTTTAAAACAATTTCCCCTTGCAGAAATGTCTAAACTGCAGGCTACCATGTGGTTGAAAGAATCACTCTCATTCATCAAACCTGTTGGAAACCCACATATTTTGTGGCTCTTGGGGACACAGCAGTGCACGCAGCCAACTTCCTACTCCTCCATTCTAGAATGGGGCAGAGAAGTGTGAGAAGAAAAGTGAGGTTAAGGGCGGATGGGTGGTGGGCTGTTTCAGACAGAGTGATATGGGAGTATTTGTGAAGATAACATCTGAGCAAATACTTGAATGAGATGAACAAACCAAAAACCAATCAGCCAATTAATAACTTGAATGCAAGAGTACAGCTATGGGTGTTAAAAGACTCACATTAGTGCCCAAGATAATGACCAGGAAATACACAAAACTTCCAAAGGCTGTATGGGTATGCTTTCCTGCTTCCCTATCAGTCTCTTAACCTAATGGGATTCTATCTAGATATTAGGTGACCAACACCTTTATATTACAGAGTGGCCCACACTTGGTTTCTTTAATGTAAAACTGGAAGGGGGTTACTATTTCTTTTTATTTTCAAGTACTGTGGAGACAGTGACAAGATTTTTGAACTTACCCACTTAGCCAATTCTAGAACACGTGAGCCCAGGGTCAGGTAAGGAAGAAAATGAAGACATGCAAATGTGGGATTGCTTGTCATGTAAAGACATGTACGATTTAGTGTGTGCAGACTGGCAAAGGGGGGACTGGATTAATAAATTCCAGTACGAGAGCAAGGGCAAAACAAACTTACCAAAGACATAAAGAAACGGAAGGCATCAAAATGCATTCATGCTCCTTTGGACATAGCTAATTTTTCTGCTCTGACTCAAGTGGTTGGCATACCTGAGTCACTCTACCTGTGGTACTCTTTCGGAAATCATGCACTTCTAGGCCTCAGATTTTGGATTCTAATGCTATTGCTGCTCAAAATAAGTAAGGCTCCTTGGAAAAGAGTCAGTTCTTTGTTGAAGCAAATGAATGATACCCTGTGTAAAGCTAAAAAGAAAACAAAAACACAAAGAAGAGACCACAGAGAAAGACTGATACTGGACATTGGGACAAGATGAGCTGAGAGAGACCAGGACTCCATACGATGCCAAAAGCGATACATAACATAAAGTATGGTAGAAAAAGGTCACACCCTGGAATATGCATTAATTGCTTGAATTCCAACTATAAAACAATATAAACATGTAGCCCTCCATGGATGAATACACAGATGTTGAACCATAGTGTGTATGTAAATGGCAAGAAAATGAATTTGTATTGGCTGGACCAGGCCACCTCATAAAAGGCTGTTAAATCAGAATCAGGGTAGATGCAGGAAGATAGACTTGTGGGAATGAAAAGCTGGTAACAAGAATATTGTTTTAGGACCACTGAATGCTGCCTGTGCCTTCAATTCTAGGATATGGATATGGCCTCGCTGTAGGTTGAGTTTAGTTCAAGAATCACACAGACAAGTGAAATGATCACATGTAGGCACCCCTAAGTTCCATATACCAACTTCCTGTGGAGGGCATCATCCTCATTTTCCTCCTAGATACTATCTAAAAGCAACTAGGAAAGTTAAAGGCAGAACAGATGGACTCTGATTTTTGGCTCCATCACTAGGCTAAACCACTGGTCATTTTACTTGTTCTGCGACTGGTTTTCTCATTTGAAAGCTGGGTGAACACCTACATTTCACGGAATCATGAGCCTGTGGAGCTGAAGCCTGTAAGGAACCCACTGGGGCCTGGGACACAGCAAGAAGTCAGTGACTGTCAAGTCTCTCCTTGGTGTGACAGAGGGAACTGTGACACACATAAACCCACCTGGACGTTAGCACATGAACAGGGGAAACTGAGGGAGGGGAGGATGGGGAGTAGCTGACTTTATCATGTATGCGCTGAAGTTTTCTAATAACAGCTGCTCTGGATCCTCAGTAACGTACAAAGCAGGCACAGTCTTGAAGCAGCACTTTCCCATCTGCCATTATTTCTTTACCTAATCACATTTCAACTTAAATTAATAAACACCATTTTTACTCCATCAGCTTGATGAACAGTATTTTTCTTATTGACCTATCTTGTTGATTAAACATAAAAATAAAGCAAAAGCCATCTTCAAAAAAAAAAAAAAGAAAAAACTAAAAACATTACAGTTCCAAAATTAAGTACTTCAAAACAAAAACTTTTATTGGTAAAATTTATATTCCTTACGAATTATCTAGAATTTAGTACCAAAATAAATTGGCTAGTTACAAGGCATGTACTATTAAGAGATCACCACTCATGTTATTAAACCATGAGAAAAAAATCACCATTCATGCAGTTTCTATTGAGTATGCACAAAAACAGATTAAAAATGCTCATAATCTCACATAAACAGTCTAAACCGCACACATTATTTTAGCATATAGCCAAAAAATAAAGAAATAAATGAGAGAAAATAATTAAAACAAAATATCCATGTCTTGTAAATGGGAAGTTGAAATACAGTCTCACCCTCTAATACACAATCAGCTCTTCCAAGATTTGTTCTTCCTTATTTCAACCATCATGACCTCTCAAATGCAGAAAATCTTACCTTTCAATCACTTACAATAAAGAAACTCAATGAAGAAGCATGTTTTCTTGTTTATTTTTCCTATTCTCTTTCTTAGGTATTTGTGAATGACCACCTTTCCCTATTTCACATAGGATTCTGAAGAAAAAGCAATTACTAGAGATTTGTCCTAGGACATAGGAAAGCTGAGAAGTCTTACAAATGATGTAAGATTTCACAATGCTTAAGCCAAGAACAGGAAAGATCCATGCGTCCCATGAGAAACCTCTCAAGTTCTCATTCAGATAATCACTGTCCAAAATTTGGGATACATTTTAAGAGGCAACATCACTTATTGGTAGAAGGTATCTGGTGCACCTGTTAAAGAAAGACCGTTAAGAATGGATTCCACTAGGCCAGGGGTAGGGAATCATTTTTCTGCCAAGGGCCATTTGAATATTTATAACATCATTCCCAGGCCATACAAAATTATCAACTTAAAAAGTAGCTGCTATATTTGGTCAAACGTTTAATTAATTCACCCTTAATGCCTTGGCAGGGCCAGACCAAATGCTTTTGTGGGTCTTAGCTCTCGGGCTAGACGGTCCCCACCCCTACATTAGGCAAACAAATGAAAAGGGGACATAATAGGAGCCAAAACCAACTACATAGCTACATTCTTTGTGGTTCTTCCTTTTTAACTTCTTAGGTCCTACTGGTTACTAAATTTTTCTTTTTAACTAATCTCCTAGAGCCGTGGTCACCAACCGGTGGTCTGCGGATCACTGGTGGTCCATGAGGTCTGAAAAGTCGGTGACCACTGGTTTAAGGAAAACTGAAGCAGCGGTTGACAACTGGTGGTCTGTAAGGACCGAAAGGTTAGCGACCACTGTCTTAGAGAGTACATGCACAAAATAGAATGTTAAATAGATACAAAGGATAAAAGAGAATGTGCCCTCCCCTTCATGCCTCTAGCCATCCAATTTCCTCCCAAAACATAACCACCAGTACTAGCTTACTGTGTCTTCCTCAGAAATACACTAAATATTACAAACACAACCACACAGTCCACACAACCAAGAAACATTCCCTGCATGGACAAAGAGAGGCACACAAAATGACCACAGAGCCCGCATATTCATATAAAGTTTCAGTTTCATACATAATTCATTTCTTTGTGAAGTTAAGGAACTGTTCCATTTCTAATATGAGAGTAGTGGGGTAAATAGAGATCTATACAAGCAATGAAAGACTGTTGTGAAGACAAAATCTTCACTTCCTATGATCTATTGAGAGCACATTTTAATGTTTCAAGTATTGTTTATTATGTACCAGCAAAAACAGAGAACGCTTTTCTTTCAGAAATCAGGACAACCTGCCAGAGGCTCCTCTGTGTGAGACGGGTCATTTACATACGACACGTGGCCATGCCCCATGCTAAGCACAGGAGGGCCTTGCTTTCAAAAAGGTTCCAGTTTCCTAAGGGAAAGAAAACATGTATTTAAATACTCCCCACCCCCCAATAAAAATAGAATTCACAGAAATAAATACTGAGTTACAAACTGATGAACAGCACATTTAAGTTTAGCACAATGTCAGTCACGCGGTAAATACTCAATAACGGACAGCCATATTACTACGAAGAAAAGGTAAAGGCTCTGCAGAAAGATGGTAAAAGGGACCTATAGCACATGGAGACCTAAGTAAGTTTTCTGAGAATGCAACATTTAACTTGTCACTTGGTGAATACCTGGACATTCAATAGGTAAATATTGGAAGGAGGAACATACCAGATAGAAAACATAGCACTTACGGAGATCTTATGTGAAAAATAGGCTGCAACTTTGATGGCAAGTAACCTAGCCTTTTCTTGCTGGGTCCACTCTCAGTGGCTCTGGGTCAGGTGATACGGAGCCAGCTCAGCTCTCACTTGGCTCACTGTCATGACCCTTGTGTCCTGGAAGATAGTGAGATCTTGGTACTACCAGGACGGGGTTAGGGTGATGGAAAAACTTCCCTCAAGTAACTAATCTCACACAATGAAGATGGAAGTCTTTATCATACCATCAGAAAATTGTCAAAACTGGATCAGGAATATGGTAAACATAAGCCCGTGCCTCACATTTGTTAAAAGGTCCACAGGGAACACGTCCACAAGAAAAGGGGATGTGCATATTGCTATTTCGCAAGCCGTAGCAAGAGTTCAAGTTTAGCAATCTTGTCTGAAAGGAAAGGGCTGAGTTTGACAATTCTTAACTTTGGATGACTACTATAATAAAATTCTGAAGAACATGTAGACACTGTTTTAAAATAAATACTATAAGTTTAACATTAGAACATGATGTTTCCTACCATAGGTATATTTAGCATCCACAGTCTACACTATTCTACTGAAGAAAGCAGAAGATTTTACATAAGAAGATAACTATTACACTGCTGACTCTTTACACGAAATTGTGAGTAAGTTCTCTGACACTGGTTGTAAATATAACACACAACTGACAAAAGGCATAGTCTTAAATGATCTTTACATGCCACTTTCTCTACCCTATTAAGATGCTCGTTGTTTCTTTGATTTATCTGATAATAAATTTTTGATGACTGGAAAGTCTCATAAAATTGCTCTGGTGCTGACTACACTGATTAATAAGTCTGAAGAATCAAAAGTGTCAGGAATTCATGTGTACTATTAAGTTACTGCCAAACATATATTAGGTATTCCATAAAATATAGAATAAAAAGGTTGATCTGATAATTTTATCTCGTATCCATTTTCCTGTAGCATTTTATATTCAGAGTCATCATCATCTTCCATTCCCTTTAAAATAAAAAAAATCAAAGTAAATCCAGATGGGGGGAAATTCAAGAATTAAACTAAATTTAAAAAATAATGAATTGATATATACCATAAATCATGTTTCCCAGAAAAATAAAGAACTCAGAATTAGAAACCATTGCTGGGTCATCTCTGAGATGATCTAGCTTGAACCTCCTACCGTCAAGATGGAGAAGCTGAGTGTGGGTAAGATGAGGTCACTTGGCACTGACAGAACTGGGACTGGAAGCTCTAAGCCAGTCCTCTAAGAATAGCCTTACTTCCCCTCTTCTCCCGCAGTTTCAAGGAAGAGCGCATCCCTGCGTCTTTATGCCATGTACACCGCATGGAAATACGCACCCCATTTCCGATGTCCCTGTCTCCTCTGCAGAAGCAAACAGCTTTAATTACATGAGAAGAGAACTCTGTGCCCTGCTATTAGTTGTCTTGAGTTCTCCTGAGACAAGGTAGGAAAATTAAATAAAAGTTATAAAGGGCTCCAGATATAGTTATTAGGGCTCCAGGAGGAGACAGGTAATCCTGACTCCACATTTTACAGGGCAAGGCACCAGCAGCTACCACTAAGGACACAAAGTCAGAGGGACAGTCCATGCCTCCCAGTGGGGATCCCATCATAAGACCCTGCACACTGCTGATTCCCTCCATAAGGATCTGGTGAATGAAACTACATCGGGTGCATGGTGGGTGACTCTCCCTTCCTGAATTCTCAAGCTAACTGGGATGAAGCAGGGAAGTGTGTTAGGTGCTTTCCATTCCCAAGGGGCCTTCAAATTCTAACCAGCTTATTTTGACATGGTCCATTCTTAAAAGAAGATTTGCAGTAACATCACCTACCCCTCTCCCAAGAACAGCAGCCCATCCAGTGTGTTCCTAAATGAAACATGGGTGAACTGCATGTTTTGGAAAAACATACAACTCAGAAAGCCACTCATATGCTGGGGAATCAAGCCTTAGAGAGTATTTCAGCACATTCACTAACAAACAGAATTTGCCTACCCAACAACAATGCCCGACTGGAATGAGAGACCAGAGCTCAATAAAAAGTCAGCAGGTAATAAAACAAGATATTACTTTGTAGAGAATAGAAATCAGACAGTTTTGTTTGATAATAGTAGCGCCAGTTGTTAATTTATCTCTCAAATAAAAAAATCAAATGCTGGCAATAACTCATCTTAGCTGGGGAGAAAGCATCAAGCATTGGATTTTTTAAGATTACTGGGAGTTACTAAAGGTTATCAATATGTAGAGCTAAACAATTTCATCTCATTGAATAGGTCAATATTAAATAGTTCAATATAATTACATCAAATGAGTAGCATCTAAAAATGGAACTCAAAATAGCTTCTCTGGAAGAAGTAACCCAACACTTTTCCTTTTCTTAAGCGGGACAAATGACATTCTGTTTACCCTAAAGTGATACTGCAATATGTCACACTGTGCCACAGGACTGTACAAAGCATGCTAAGTGCTCGCTGGACAATCAACAGACAGGTGAGGGGGAGATAAGGATGGAGGGGGACAGAAAGATGCCATGCCCTTTGAAGTCCTAAGTGAAAGCCTTTTGTGATGCAAGGTTCAGAGTAAACTCTTCTCCTCCTGCTGCAGCTGCTGGTCTGTCTCCCTTTTGCCCCTCTGAATTTATTCAGAACTCTTAAGATACGTGCACTAGTCAGAGAGGTAGGATGCAGAAAGGCTGACATGGCTCTTGTTCATTGGTCCGGCCTGATCCTCCAGGTCCCTGCAGAGCTCACAGGCCAGCATAGAGCTGGAGGCGTGAACACATTAAAGGGCCAGAGACTGCACATAGATCTGTGAGGGAGCCTTTTCCAAGTCTGGGTTTGTATCTACTGTACAGCAGAGTGAAAAACATTTCAGAATATACAGAAGATGAGGTTTCTTAGATGAGGTTCCTGAGGTTTCTTCAGGAATACAAGCTAGCCTCCTGAAACTGATTTTTAAACCCTAACAGGGTCACCTTTGACCTTCATAGTGATGCCACTGTAATTAGCTAGTTATTAATAATAGGAAAGGAACAAAGGGGGACTTTATAGGTATGCCATTTGGGCGGCTGCACCAGGGAGCTGTAGCTTTACTTTTTTCCAGGGAACCACTGGCCTATTCCCTGCAAAACACTGGGAAAAGAGGACTGGACAGAGGGGAGACAGATGCATGCCTGTCAATCACACCTGGGAACAGAAATCATTGGCCAGAATGGGCCACTGCAAGTCCATGAAAATTTGGGAATACATAAGCCCCTCAACAAAGAAATGAACTCTCTTAGCACCCTTGGCTCATGGCTCTGATGACTGTTGGGCTTGTGGCTCACTTTGGCTTCCCTGCATCTGCCCCTGGGTTCTTCACAGCCATGAAGCCCTGCGGACACCACATGCAATGGGCAAATGAACTGCAACTGGAAACACAAGCTAAGCTAGCCTCACGCTGGACTGGACCTGGCTGCAACATCTAAAAGAAATGCTGGACACTGACTCTCATTTAGCTCTGCTGAAGCCCCTGCTGCACTTCTTCTATTGCCGGGCTGAAGGAAACGAAACCTTGGAAACTCGGTGATTTAATTCACTCGTTCTCCCATGAGAGTCTCAGAAAATTATTTTTCTTGTGATAGTGCAAGAAATCCACCACTACTAAGCGATCAGGGAAGATGAGGACCGTCCCCTCCATTAACAATAGGTTTGGTGTGGGGGTGTGGGAGTAGGTGGGAGGGTGGGTGGAGGTTCCCTACTGTAACTCCCCCAGCATTCAAATATACTGGAAAGGCCAAATGGGAAGCACATTCCCTTTAAAAAATGAAGCATTCTGTATGAGCTATAAAACCATACAAAGTAAAGCTTCGAAAGCTTGTAAAATCTTTATGTATAAAAACAAAATTGTGAAAATGCATACAGAAAAAGAAAAACTCGAATTATCTCTGAATAGTGCTAAACAAGTTAAAAAGCAGAAATCCTTTTAAATATAAAAAAACTTGAAAGAGGTGGAAAATTGTTATGTACTCTTCCTCAGATAGTCTGTTTCCTTCCTGTTACCTAAGGAGGAGAGGTATTAATTCACCAAGGCAATTATATAGCTCATGGCGTCACTGAGAAACAGTCCAATGACTACTCACTATGTCAAAGGTCAACAGTTATTACATCCTGACATACATCTATTCAATTGCAAAATAAGCATTCTTCAACTCTGTGCACTGGTAATATACTATCTAGAGGAAAGGAATGCTATGTATTCTACCATTTAAGTAAACATGAAATAAGGAATATAACACAATACTACCCAAAATACTAGTATAACATTTTATGGGTTCACCTTTTCTCTTAGAAATTTCTTAGCAATGTTAGTTATATGCAATATATTTGCATAAACATAGGTCCAGAGATAACAATTTTTAATCACAATTTATATTATAGAAAAAAATATGATAAACATTTGTTAGTATAAAAAAGGACCCAAAATATATGTGCAGGAAATAGAAAGAAAATATAAATTAGCAGGAACACAATACACAGTCAATTTGTAAATATAAAAACAATCTCTATGTCAAAAACTTTAGGAACAAAATTAGTTCTTCATTTTCATGTTACTATAAAGAAATATTGTTTTTCTCTGGACTATTTTCAGATGTAGTGCAGATAAAGAAAAGTCTGCATTGTTCTGCTTACCAACTGTCACTATATAAAATTCCCTCTCTGCTAGAAAGGCCCTGGCAGTTTAACCCTTCCTCTGTTTTTCTGTGATATTTATAAAAACCATCTGCTTGCTCTGTGAAGCCATTCATACTTCACCAGAAAATAATAAGGTTTACACAGTTTTGTTGGACAAAATCTCTTCTGCAAAGGGCTGTTGTAAAATGAATGGGATCATCAATTAAGTTGAAATGCTCCAGTCTTTTGGTAGACCAGATAAATCTAAGGATCTTCTAGGCCACTGTCTCAGAAGCCATTAGAGGATACAGTAGCTGCATAATAAAACTCATTGATGTCCATAATAACCTCTAACAGGTTTGCACACAATACAGGAAAAAGAAAGCATTACTTAGTCTTAATATTACGAGTAAAACAATTTGAGAAACAATAACCAAAAAGTATCCTTCCTTACAAATCCAGCAGGATGATTGATTTTGCTAGATTGCTAGTGAAGAGAAATTGCCAGCATTTTTCTCATCACTGCTCACCATTCACCAAACATTGCTTTGTTAAAATGTTTCTATTAACTAACATGAATAACAGTATTAGCCAGTCTTCATTTAAGACTAAAAATCAAAACAAACAGCAAGTGCATGGCCCCTCTCTCGGGGAAAGGAAGTCACACGCAGGAAGAGTGACAGAGAGGCCTGCTGAGTTAGGCTGCCCTGGAAATAGGACTGCCATGCTTCACAAATTGCAGCCTGCATGAGGATTCCTGTTTTCCAAATGCCTCATCCACCGACATGTTTTCAGCCTAACATTTGTCAAACCTCTCATTTTGTTAAGAGTTAACTTGTCAGCTGGCACAATGGCTTGTGGCTTGTATCCACCTTCCTTGACAGAAATGGGAAAAGTGTGGGTTACTCCCTTTCGCAAAGAATCTTGTCAAGGATCCTGACTCCAATCTGACGTTTCCTTCTAGGGAAAAAAAACACCAAATAAACCACCTTCTGAAAACTTAACATGTAGTGATTATTCTATCATAATTATGCTTCACAGAAATAAAAGAGGTCATACAGAGATGAGGACTATCAAATAATGAGTTAAGAGGTGTCTGTATCACTCTACAACAGCCTGAAAACAGTAATGTGCTTGTAGAGCTTGACCCTCAACCACCCAACCAAGCAAGTTGTTTTGCTTTAACAGAGGGAGTAACTCATAATGAATGGGCAATGCTGTGACTCCAGCCAGTATGTTCCCTTGGCTGATAGTACGATAAACGAGCAGAGTAATTTCAACTTGAGAAATGACGAGGAAATTATGATGAATGCTAAAAAAGTACTCCAAAGAACCAACTCCCAAGAGTATCCTGTATTTGGAAATACCACAACATGCTCCCAGCCACTCCTACCCACATCTCCTGTAGCTTAATTGTGCAAGCGCATCTCCACATCAAGTTCCATCACCTCACAGTGTTAAATTTTTCCTCGACACTAACTTCACTGTTCTGTTTCAGATGTCCACGTCGCCTCCTGGAGTCCATTAGAGCCTGGAAATCACATAATCCATCTTCTCTGACTGTTGCTACTCTAGATTCAGAAGGCCTCTGAGGATGTGCTTAGAACACGAAGGTCACTGAAAATCAACTACAGACATGAACGAAAATGAAACAAGCTAGTAAGTTCTTTACTACTTTTATTTAACTAATAGGTCAATTCATCAGAAAAAAAAATTTTTTTTAAGGAAGGAGATTCACTAGTATTTTCAGTGCCAAGACAAAATTTACAATATGCTATCTGAAATTTAAAATATGATAATCTGAAGATCTACATAATTAAAATAGGAAATTTTATTGATGGAGGTGTTTATCCTATATAATAAAGAGGGAATATGCAAATTGACCATCAGTTAGCCACAAAGATGGCTGCACCCACAGCTGAGGCCGAGTTCCCATAACGAGCCTTAAGGAGCAATCAGCAAGGACCTGAGGCTGCCCCCCCTCCCCGTGGGGCTTAACATTCCCCTGCCCTGGCCGGGGGACCTCAGACCATGCCCCCCACCTAGCAGGGATTGACGGGGGACCTCAGGCTGCAACCCTCACCCGGCGCCAGGCCAAGGGGCCTGAGGCTGTGCCCCCCATCCTGGCACCAGACCAGGGGACCTGAGGCCACGCCCTCCACCCAGTGGGACTTGATGGAGGGCCTCAAGGTGCACCCCCCACCGTGGTGCCGGGCTGGGGGACCTCAGGCCGTGCCCCCTACCCAAGTGCTAGGACAGGGGACCTCAGGCCGTGCCCCCTGCCCTAGCGCCAGGCTGGGGGACCGCAGGCCGCACCCTCCCCGCCCTGGTGCCAGGCCAGGGGACCTGAGGCTGCACCCCCCACCTGGCAGGGCTTGACAAGGGTGGAACCAGCCTGGTCTGGATCTAGCCCAATGAGGGGGGGGGGCGGCCAGGTATGGGTCTCGCATGATTCTGGGGTACAAATAGGTGGGTGGGGACTTGACTCTGAGTCCCATGGTGCACCCCATTCTCTGACAGGAGGAAGATTTTCATATACATTTTACTAATTTTCTTTCATCTCTGGCACTTCTATTATAGAGAAAGGGCAAACAGAAATATTAAATATCTCCTTTAATTAATCCCCTTTTAATGTACAAGAATTTCGTGCACTAGGCCACTAGTGGTTTTATAAAAAGACAAAGAAGTGAAGATTGGAAACCACAAGGTTTAGACTAGAGTTATGACTAAGGTTCTGAATGTGAAATTTGCTTTAAACAAATTATTAGTATAATTAATGCATTGCCTTTTTGAAGGTCACTAAAGGTACAACTTTTAAAAAGTAGCCAAGTATCTAATAATTAAATAATATTTTTTTCAGATAGTTGAAAAGGAGACTGAAAGTCCTCTAATTATGACGTGGCTGTTTAAGAATATTAAAAAGTTCAACTGGGTTCTAGTTACACGACAATACACTTTATTTATTTTAAAAAACTTGGATTTTAAAAATCAATGTAATTAATATACATTAATAGGTGTACACATACTATATTCATATAAAAGATGACATTAAATTTTAAAAAATCAGGGAAACATAACAGTGGCATTTTTATACAAGTATTTTTAAAAGACTAAGATTCTGATTAGTGTCTTAGTTACTAGTCCACATGTTTGATACATTTGATAAAGGAGTGAAGGTAACTAGGGAAGAATGGGTGAAGAACAGAAGGACTGAAATGCAGGAAGTGGTAGAAAGTGGTCAATATTCTCCTTCCCCAGGAGAGAAGAGATGATCTCTCCAAACTCCAAAGACCAGCCCTTAAATTCACCACAAGTGCTTTCTCCAGCAGAGGCTCACAGATTCCTCTAAATGCAGTGATCAGAGTACAAACTGGTCCTCCTAAAAATGGGACAAGGGCTCTCCTATGTGGGAGGCACCCTCCCCCCTCCCCCCAGGGAAGGCGCCATGGCTCTCTTTTAAGTCATGTTGACTGAACTCAAGGCCTGGGCATAGCCCTTCCTTGGGGGCATTTCTGGCCGAAAGGTGAGAATGCCTTCAGCTCAACTCTTCAAAGCATAGGTGCCTGAGATGGGTTTTTATTGTGTAAATCTAGTCAGCACCAGGGAATACCTCCCTTGTCTTGAGTTTTGGTGAAACCTCCTGATATGTTGGGGAATTTGGACTATAAAATAAACACGCTGCTTTGGTTGTGGGTCTCTCTGCCTCTCCCCCAGAAGAGGACAGAAGCCCACCCAGCTTTTCTTTCTATTTCTGCGTCTGTCTTTCATTTTCTCAAGTCCCAAGGCGCCTACACTGAAAAGAACCGGTCGGCACTCTCTTCCCTGTGTAGAACTCTGAGAAAGGGAGTCCAGCTCCAACACTCTCCTAAGCTTATTTAAGCTTTTAAATACAGATATAACTGTATAAAAGGTAATATAATTCTTCATGAAGAAATCAAATACAGAAAGGCATGCTAATAGGCAAATTGCTTAGATTACTCCAATTCCCAACTGTAGGATACCAGTACTAGAGAATACGAATACACATACATCAAATTGGTTATTGATTAAAATGCTGTGTCATATAGTCCCTTTCAAATAACATACCAATTAACCCAATCAAAGAAACATGCCTCTCATTCATCCAGAATCCTAACCATCATCAATACATAGAAATAGTCTGCAGTAGCATCTAATAGTGACTAATTGCCCAATAGTGACTGAGGTAATATAAAATTAACAAATTCACAACTTAATCTTTTAAAATGAAATTAGATGCATTTTATATGCAATATCTTTTAATTCTTTGTAAATTGTAAATTAAAGTATGGTAAAATAAAAAATGGTTAACCAGAATAATAAACAGTATTTCCCCCAATTCTGGATTAACAGGAGCTCATTTGTGTACTTTGTTATAAGTTAAAAAATGTACAATGATTTTCTAACATGATTCCCTACAAACCAAGCTATAAGTAGACTCCCATTTACTAACAAAAATTGAACCTCTACCTCAAACCAATGATAGCAATGATTAACAATTTAAGAGAAACAAAATGAACAATAATCTTCTAATTTGCAATTACATTTTCACACATTTTCATAACTAAGTAAACCAATTTCCAAGGATGAGCTATATTCATTATTTAAAGAAACTATATATCTATATATTGCACATAACTTGTGGCTTGTGAGACATAACACACATCCTATACTTCCTCATTTTCCTCTATTGCTAAGTCTAATGATATATTGTCAATGTCATAAAAATCTAAACCATGATTTAAGCTTCTTCCATATACGAAGATATGCTATCATTTTGGCAATTTTAGTCTATTTAATTTTAATGTCATTGTTCTTCAGAGCTCATCTTCTCTGTAATTCTGTCAGACTGGATATATGAGTGAACTAAGCCCTAGCTTATGTGACCAGGAGCATGGTGTCCAGGGAAGAGGCTACAGGACCACAGCTGGCCATTTATAAACAGGGAGCCTGCCCTGTCAGTCAGCACTGTCCCATGGTCCACACTGAGTGTGGTGCATTTTTCTGATACAAAAAAAAAATAAAAATAGATTCCCACCTGAACATGACCTTCAATGATCCTCTAATTTTTCTCTAATATTTGGGATGTTAAATTCTCAAATGTTGGTAACAAACACATAAATAGATTAAATTTAACTGTGGATTTTTATGTCTTTTGCATTTGCTTAAAACTAGAGGTGACTAGATTTCAGCATTAGGTGGCCACTGAAGCATAAGACAAATTATTATCTAAATATGGGGTGGAGGTGGGATGAGGGGAAATAATGACAGAAGATGTAATAGAGCAGATGGGGCTAAGAGAGTTCCTTCCAACCAGGACACACTGGGGAAGAAAAGTAAAAACAGCAGGGTTTCAGGGCGGGCTCCTTACAATCTCCTTTGACCTGACATGAAGAATTGAGGGATTCTGATGCTGTGACTTAAGCATGCTGACTCCTCCTCCTCTTTTTCTGCCTTTCCTTCCTTTTTCTCTAAGAGATAATACCATCTCACCAGAGTAAAAGCTTCTCTAAAATAGAATGGTGTGTTCTAGTACCCTCTATACATTTATAAACAAACTGCTTAACAATTTTGTTCATAACAGCTGTTATTCTTTGCATTCAAAGGAGAAAAAAGTGTGTTCTGATCTTAATATGTTTGACCAATTTCCTTAGTGTCATGAATATTCAACGAATATAACAACTTAAATTTTCTAAACAAACTTGGTATAAATTCTCTTTGATAATATCAATTAAAATAACCTGTCACTACGAGGTAATCACTATATGTGGTTGTTAATAAAACATGTAAAAATGCTATAAACTTAACTGCCATTAAGACAACAATGTCACAAGATAGTTTTAAAATGGCATAATTACAAAAACTATAAAACCAACAGTGTATTACTTCGGAAAACAACTAGTCTACTTACTACTTATATGTCTCTGAACGGATATATTCAAAAACGTGGGACACGCCAAGCTGGAACTGGTCAGCAATCGGGGTAACCCAAGGATTGTTCTCTGCTTTGAATACCTGCTTCTGACCAGTCAGATCCAAGTTTCCTGAAAAAGATGGAGAAGAAAAAAGATGAAGGCCCTTTCATCCTACACAGATCGGGACTAAGAAATCCTGTGCAGTAACCACAGCACAATCCTAAGTACCTTTTGGTTCACCTGATTTATTTTTAAAAATCTCTTACCCCAAGTCATCACTGATACACAAGCAATTAGTACCATAGACCAAGAAATGAAGAACAAAGAAAAGAAGGAGGGAGAGAAGGAGGGGAGGGAAGGAATTCTTACATAGGTAGTATATGCTTTATTTTTCTTAGGTATTTGCTACAGAGACTAAAATGACCCCATCCAAAATGAAGAGAAGTGCTATTAGAACCTCCTGAAATTCTGTCTTGACAATGTGAATCACTGCTTGTTCAATCTGATCTAGATCCATCTGATCAACATCACCGTTTTTCATTAGCCAAAGAACAATATGAATGAAGAGAGAGGAAAATATTGCCAAGTAAAATTATTATTATGTTTCCCAGGTACCATAAGAACATCTCAGAATCAGCACCAAACGGATTTCATTAACATGGTTATGACAGAAACTCACATTCGTATAGTCCTCGTCAGTATACACATTCAAAGCATCTCCTCATTTGGTTCTCCAACAACCCCCGAGTCCACTTATTAACATCACTTTACAGGTGAATAAATAGAAATGTGGGGAAATTGTGTAACAAGATCAGAAAATGACAGTGGGGACGTGAACCTGACTCCTGACTCCAAATCTTATATTCTTTCTATAAAGTCTGGTGAAACTATCAGTCTAGATCAACCAAAGATGAGTTAATGAAGTAGCATCAAAAAGCTAATAAGTGCCACCATCTATTGATGATCAGTTGACTATTTTCTTTATTTATTGGTATACTGTAATGTGGGAAAGGCAGTGTGTGAAAGAGCTTCCTATAACTTGCCTGCTTATGAGAGGGACAAGGACAGAGAAGCTAAGCAGTAGAGATGTATGTGGTTTTACTTGACACCAGCCTCACCGAAGACCTTTCCCTGAAAGTCCTACTAAGTAAGTCCCTTTCAGACTCCTGATCCACAATCTAAGGCTTTTTAAACACTGGACATCCAGTAATTATTCTTCCAGGACACAACCAAAGTAACATTATTTGTCCTATTCTGGGGTACTACTGCAAATTCTGTCATAACTGGTAATTCTGGATAATGAAAAACACATTCTAGGATGCAAGTATACCAGGAAGCACAAAAATTCCTCGGTGATCTGACCTTTAGAAATGAAAACAAATTAATATTTTTTTGAGGATGATGATATATTTCTCCTTAAAACAAAAGAACTGATTCTTTTTGTTATATGAACTTGTAACTATTCAAAAAATGGAGAAAGAAAAGACCAATATAAAAGTGATTACAATTTCATAAAAAGCTTTTAAAGAAAACAGATACTACTAAAGATCAAGAGGGAGCAATTCATCATGATGTTTCCAAAGCTACTTAGTATCTGTTGGTGTTAAGTATAAAAATAAGCAGATACATTTCTCTCCAAGATTATCAATAATGTCAACTTCCTCATCTTAATGGTTAAACATCATTAGTCAGATATTTAATCATTTGGGAGATTAATGGGCTTTATTCTCTAAACCGTGAATCAGAAAACTCCCTAGGGCAAATGAAAATCCAAGAGTTGCATTGAGTCTGCTTAGTTGGGTATCTTACCTTGGTGTGACCTTGCCTTTTATCTTTTTAGTTTTTAAATGAATTTTTTTAAATATATTTTATTGATTTTTTTACAGAGAGGAAGGGAGAGAGATAGATTGCTAGAAACATCGATGAGAGAGAAACATCTATCAGCTGCCTCCTGCACATCCACCACTGGGGACATGCCCGCAACCAAGGCACGTGCCCTTGACCGGAATCGAACCAGGGACCCTTGAGTCCGCAAGCCAATGCTCTATCCACTGAGCCAAACCGGTCAGGGGTTATCTTTTTAGTTTTTATCTTTACTTGGGGAGGGTTTTTGTTTTTTTTTTTTAGAATAAAACGGATCTGCTTAAATTTCTGTATAATTCTTATTTCCTCTTGGATCTTAACTGCTATAGTCTTTGTCCTCTCTTCCATATCATTCATTCTCCTATTCTTTTTTTTTTCCATTTCCACTTTTCCTAAAAATGAATGTAATATAAATTTCTGGAAAAGTCTTCCATTTAAAAAACAAGTCTTTCTAAAGTGTCCGGTTTTACATGCACAATGTCTATGCTGCCCACTCTTCTCGGGAAGCATTGTCACTGAGCAGGGCTGTGTACCAGGTGACAGTAAGTGTGCCGCAGCAATTCACTAATAAGTTGGGCGTGGAGGCTCTAGACATGAGCACATCTCTCTTAAAACATTCATCTAATTAACAACTTATGCTTACATACTATCAGCGTTCTGCTTGTAAACCCTGCCCACTGACATCAGCATGGAATCAACTATGAGAAATTACTAAGATCTTTGAGAAAATATATGCAATTCAAAGTGAAAAAAAAAGAAAAGAGGCCATGAAAAGCATAAATTGCATAAAGAAATTAACTAATTCCTAAGCAAAGAGGATCTCCTTGTTGGTGGCTACCTATGACCTAAACACCCTTGCTCCTTACCCCCCAAAGTAAGTCGTCCTAATGGGAAACACAGTCTAAGTTTCTAATAGGTAGTATCTGATCAGCTGCACATGCATCTGGGACTTGCATCATTCACAAATTACCATGAATTAACCCAAATGGATGGCTTTCCTCTTAACATCTATTTCAGATGGGGACATGGGAGTCTGATTGTTTTACTCTGGGGAAGAAGAGAGGAAAGAGGGAAGACAGCTACATTTGGAACACAGAGCATTCCTCACCATGCTGCATATTCAGAGTCCTGGCTCCACTGAGAGCAATGGGGACCAGGGAAACACTCTGGGAAGGACCCTACAGATAAGTCTCAGCTAGTCCACATCTGTCCAGGGATAACTTCCAGGGGACAGTGAGAGAGAAAGAGGACTCTTCTTTCCCACTCAGGCCCAATAATCCAAAAGTACAGTTGTTATGAGTAATGCAGGTTTTAATTATCCTGGAATTTAAGGTACAGGTGCCTATTCCTAAGGAAAAGAAGAGCCTGCATTCTACCAACTACCTACCTACCTACCACTTTGGAATGTATATGGCCTCTTGTTAACTTCTTAACAGCGTCTTACTGAGCCTACTGAGTAATAATCCTCTAAAAATGATGTATTCAATTCTATGCTCCCTGATTGCAACACATGGAAGACAGAGCTGGGGGAATAATGCCAAGAAAGGTCAGCCACAATCTCGGGGCCCTTTTGTCTGAAGCTTCTAACCCCTGGAGATCTGTCAATCCCTTGCAATGTCTCTATTAAAGAGCTGTCAATGGAGACAGAGGAGGCGTAGGGGATTGCTAATGACTCCTGCTAACTGAAGCAGGCGGAAAACGCAAGATGCAAGCCGGACACACTCCCCGCAGGCAAAAGGAGTCTTATCCTAATGTCTGAAAAGTCAGGGTACACAGAAAGGCCCATAGGCTCTTCATGAGCATTTTCAATGACATCACTCCAGCTGTTCAGTTTAGTCTCAAACAATGCTACATAATCACATTCACAGGCATTTCTCACAGTGACCAGAAATGGGGAGTCTAATGGAAAAGAACGACTCAGGTTCACTGGGGGAAGAAAAAACCCTAAAACAATAGCTTTGTTGTTGACAGTGTTTTCTTTTTAACAGAAGAGCCGTGAAAACCGTGTTTAATGTCCATAGCAAACCTTGAAGCAGGCGACTATTCCAAATGACCGAGATGGAAGCCGTGCGAGCCAAACGGAGCGCTGCCTCTTCACAGTTCTCCCCGGCTGGCCGTAATAGGGCATGCTTATTTTGTTTTTCAACTTAATGTCACTGGTGGAGAACACAATACCTGCTTCCGTGCAGCTGTAATCCTCCCAGCCAGCTATTTGTCTCTGGCTTTCCTGCCTCACTCAGCACCAGCCTGGAATGCAGCCATTTCAGAAGAAGGTTAATATAATTAGAGTAAAGCTAGGCCATTATACTGTGTGAAAAGATGACACCCATCTCATACTGGCCTAGCAACAAGTTACCCTTGCCTCAGCAAAGCTCATCTGTCAGCTGTCGGAGGTAAGTTCCCTTTCCAGTAATAACATGCAGGAAGCATCTCACCCCACTGTCAGTCGGGCTCCAATCGCCCGAACGGCTGCACGCTTCAGCGCGTCTAGTTAGGAGCCCTCACCCATCTCCTTTATTAGAAGCCTGAGCGGTGCTCCGCGCTGTTCTAACAAGGATCAGGCAGCAGGATTAAGCACTGTGACAAAGAGGATCTAATAAGCTAGAAAGTGGTATATCTACAGCCACGCTGGCTCCCTCCCAGACAGAGATTCCCTCTGCGCACTCTTCAGCGAGCGGGATGGCCCGGCCACAGGGGAAGCCAGCCAGCGCCGTGATTAGCGATGACCCTCTGACCGATGCTACTATGAAGATCATATATCACTCAGAGGCTTATTCTGCAATTGCAAATTGGATTTTCCATTTTATTACCTGCAGAAGGACCACATATGCTTCAAATACAGTAAGCTTTGCTGTGGGACTGTAATTTTGTAAACACTAAATCATGCAAAACAATCGTTCTCCTTGGGCGTTATAAATGTGACTGAACGCAATAGGCAATTTCATTAATAAGCATGCTCATTTTTACTTATAGATACTGGTTGTTTTCATAACCACACAATTAAGAATTCTCCCCGAGTATTCAAAAATCCTGAAACATCTGGCCAATAACATTACTGATCATGTATTAAGCAATTAAGAAGTATCTGGGCAAATTTTTCATATCATCAAAGCAGGAGTCCCTGCCTTCTTAATTCTAAAATATCACAGAGCTCTTTTAAAATTAATTCTCTCTACAAGCCAGGCTCTCTCACTCATAAAAATGTAAGGCCACAGCCTAAGAAGGTAAAACCAGCAAGCCCTGGCTGAGTGGGCAGTCTGTCATTAGATTACTAGATTTGCCCCAACCCAGGAATCATTCACCCTTGAAGGGGTCTAGATGGGACGTTCTGACAGCTGAAAGATCACCTCTGCTCTGCAGTGAGTCCACCCAAAAGCTAACCACTAATGACTCCCACACAAAATAAAAGCTACGTGCACAGCTGCCCTGGACATAAAGAGAATCTCGGCAATTGTTGTGACTAGGTAACAGGTTACTAATTATAGAAATGCACGATTACAGCAAACAGCTGAAGACAGGAGGTTCCTACTTTTTCATTTCTTTAGCTACATACTTTACCGAGGTGGAAAATGACCATAAGACTTACAATATGATGCTACTATTGTAACAGTAAATGTTTGCAATGATAAAACAGTGGAAACAACCAGAATGTTCAACAACAGGTGAGAAGCTGAATTATATCTGCTACAACCTTAGAACAAGTTATTGAGTAATTAAAATGAATGAAATAAATTTATTTGCCTATACAGACTTAAAAAGAGAGCTACACTTTAATTAAAAAAAAACAACACAAAAGATTTGTGGTTTTTTTAAACTAAGTTTGCTATGATTTAATTTTTAGAAAAAATACAGAAGAAAGAAATCCCATATATGTGTATGAAGAAATACCCATGTGAAAAAAGAGAAAGACAGTAAGGATACATATCTAATTGTAAATGGTGGTTTCCTCAAAGATGGGAAATTTGGGTGGAAAAGGAATTTGAACCAGCAGAATGAGAGGTAAACCATAATTTTCTCTTTTGAAAATTTCTGTGATTATAAGTATGGGTTATTTCTTATAATTAAAAGAAAATAAAGTACACAGAGAGGAAACAAACAGACAAAAAACAAATTCAAGACCTGGCTGGAGTGGCTCCGTTGGTTGGAGTGTTGTCCCACGCACCAAAAGGTTGTGGGTTTGATCCCCAGGCTGGGTGCTTACAAGAGACAACAGATGGATGTTTCTCTCTGTCTGTCTGTCTCTCCCTCCCTTCCCCTCTCTCTAAAATCAGTAAAACATATCTCCCAGTGATGACTGAAAAAAAAAGTCCAAGATACATGGCACACACTAATTAGTGCAAAGGAGTGCATGTTATTTAAAACGGCATCAATCTTACTGCAGCGAAAGCCATGCTTTATGGGAGACGGTCTGTGAAGCCTTAACAGGACCGAAAGCCTAGGTCTGAGGCTGCTTCTGTCTGCGCATCATCAGTGCAACCACAGTGAGCTGCGAGTCTCATGGCAGCTCTCAAATTATTCTGTGGGGAATTCGCCACATTTGCCACACTGTCATTTTGGCAAGTGTCTGCTTAGCCTTTCTGGTATCACATTTTTTAAAATGGGCATTTTGTTCATTTAACAATTACAATGTATTGCTGCTTTATGAAACATACTTAAATGAACTGTTACTCTTCTGATTTAGGCAGGGAGAGTATGAGTTCAATAAAAAAGATTAAAAAACAAAAACAACAACAACAACAACAAAAACCACCCTGCCAAACGGCTCCAACAAAAAAAGCCATCTGACTTAATATGCATGTTGATATGAAAGGGACCAGAAACCTATTTACCAATGAGGAAAAAATAGTGTTTTACATAGTTTCCCTGGGATGTTCTTCTTGGCCATTTGGTATCTGTGTTCCACAATGAAACAGAAGGGGCTCTTAATCAATTATAATAAATAGGCCCAGTGCACAAAAGTTTGTGCACTTGGGGGTGGGGGGAGGTCCCTCAGCCGGCCTGTAGCTTCTCGCAGTCTGGGACCTCTTGGGGGATGTGCACCTGCTGGCTTAGGCCTGCTCCCCAGGGAATTGGGCCTAAGCTGGCAGTCAGACATCCCTCTAGCAACCTGGGAGCCCTCGGGGGATGTCCACTTGCCAGCGAGAAGCAGGCCTAAGCTGCAGTCAGACATCCTTAGTGCTGCTGAGGCGGCGGCACTGGTAGCCATCAGCCTGGCTTGTGGCTGAGCAGAGCTCCTCCTGTGGGAGTGCACTGACCACCAGGGGGCAGCTCCTGCATCAAGTGTCTGCCCCCTGGTGGTCAGTGTGTATCATAGGGACCAGTCATTCCGCTGTTAGGGTCAATTTGCATATTACCCTTTTATTATATAAGATAGAGCCTGGTGCGTGGGTGGGGGCTGGCTGGTTTGCCCTGAAGGGTGTCCTGGATCAGGGTGGGGTTCCCGCTGGGATGCCTGGCCAGCTGGGTGAGGGGCTGAGGGCAATTTTCAGACTGGTCACACCCCCTTCAGGGTGGGGGTCCTTCTGGGGTGCCTGGCCAGCTTGGGTGAGGGGCTGAGGGCTGTTTTCAGGCTGGCCACACCCCTTTCAGGTCCATGATCAAAAGCAGAACTAAGAACTAATTTCATTTCTAGAAGTCTGAAAGATTTATGAACAACAGCAGTCTAGAGCATCCCCTACAGTTGGTCCCTGGAGTACACTTCCTCACTCTAACCCCCATTCCACTCAAGTTCCCAGTTCACAGAGACTGAGTTCAAGACATCTTTCTGACCATCTGCGATGCTGGAAATATCAGCACCAAGGAAATATCAGTCACCCTTTAAACTGGAGACCCTAAGGAGAAGTCACGGATGAATACAACACAAACATATGTTCGAAGAATATCACTTCTTATAGGAACCAACCAGCCTTCACCATAGCTGTTTAAGTCCAACATATACAGGAATGCCTCGTTCTATTCTGCTTTATAGATGTTGCACATCTTTTTTACAAAATGAAGGCCAAAAATATCTTAATTTTCAATTATTACTAGCAAGTCTATTAAAGATATCAAGAATAAACCCACAAACCAATGAATACTTACCATTACCATCATCATTGTCGTCATAATTACTATTATCTGTAGAACATGTATTAAGTATAGATGTCGTTTAGGAGCTTTACATTATTCCAAGAAGCCACAACAATCTTACACGGAAAGAATTATTAATATCTCATAAGAAAAGAAAAAAACAACAACTAACATTCAGGGACATTAAAACTCACACACAAGGTCACATAAGCAGCAGGATTCAAAGGACATTTATTTGGCTCATCCAAAGCCCTGGGTCTTTCAGGTACATGACACTTACACATTTCCTCGAGTGTGAAAAGATACTGAGACAGTGTTGAAATAGTCAATAATATGTCATGGTTTGAAGAGTACTATTGAAGCATTTCTCCCCTCCCCATCACTCAAAACAGAGCCCAGAATTCTACCATCAGAACCATTTCTTAGAGCCCAAAGCCTCAGTTGTCTCCAGGAATTTTCTTTTTAAATTAAAATACCCTGGCAAAAAAAGCAAGTTAGGGTGATAACACTTTCATTATCATGACAGTGAATATTTTTAACAGGCTGCAGTAATATAGACATGCAATTCCCTATTCAAGTCAAAACACCACCCAGTCAAGGAATTACTTTGTTTAAATTAAAACTAATTAAATTAAAAATATATATCACTTTTTATACAGTTTTTAAAAAGAATAGAATCTCATGTAATTATACATTCAACAAATCATTATTTTTAAAAGAATAAAACTTCATTTAGTCAGAACTGTTTAGGAAAATCACTACATGATTATGAGAACTGAAATTACCCAGGGGGAATTTTGATCACAGGAAAAGGCGGAATAGGTTTGAGTCTGGATAGGGCACTATAGACAAGCTGTCAGAGGCAGGTTAAGGGCAGTGCCAGGGCCAGGATGTGAATGTTGGGGGCAGGAGTAGTTTTTTAAAATGGGAACCTCTACACTCTTGCAGAGAAACAGTCACGATTCCTGTTCCAAACTGTCCGGGGCTAATTATAAGCACTTCTGAAAGGTCTCACACATTTCTGACAGCTTTCAAATGCGGCTTCTGGGGAATACTAGAAATGGGAGGTAATGGGATTATGCCCCACCTCACTCCCATCTTCTGTCGCCTCCCATCACACCATGATATGAGCACCACATGAAGACCTGTCTAACCAAGCACTCCTGAGGCTCCTCCCTTTTCACCCAAGTACACACTTTGAGATTCCACATGCACAGACACAGGTATTGTCAGCAATGATAGCTAATTATCGATATGAGGAAGATAGCTAGTTATTAATATAAGGAACAAAGCAAAAGGGAACTAAGTAATCTTAATAAACTGGTAACAGAGCAGAATCCTGTCTAGTTTCCCAGTAAACAGACGTGTTCACACTCCAGGGGACTGCTGGTCTCCCAGGGGTGGTGAAAGCCAGGTGCCCAGGGAGTGGAGAAAATTCCTCTGTGGGGCTCCTGGGCAATAGAAACTCCATGGAAAGTGGGACTTTTGGGAAAGTGCAAGGAAACGAGAGGCAGGGCCTAGCCAGGAACAACTGGAAAGGTTTTCGGATTGGATGGAGGACATGAAAGGCCAAGAGAAATCAATGGGAAGAGGGCCCAATCTGGGCAGGGAAAAGTTAGGAATCAGGGTTGGATAATCTGAAAGGTTCTTTATCCTTTACCTTTATAAGAAGATAAATGGAGGACTGACAGGAGCCTCTGGGGAATGCTTTTGGAGCCTGCCCACCTCTAGGTTCCAGAGGGTGTATTAATTCCCCTCAATTCACAATAACATCTTCCCATCACATCTAAAGCTATCCATGCAAGTGCTTTTGGAATTCTTTTCTCAAGCCACCACAAAAGAACCTTTCATATTCACCGGCAACGGACTGGCGAGCCAGGAGGGAGAAGCAGCTGCGTGTGCTAAGATCTGGGGTCTTGCTCCTCACAGAGCTGGAGGACCATCCCCTGTATCCCAGTCCCCTCCTCCATTTCCCTCTGCCTCTGTCTCATTCTTCCACATTTAGCCTCAGGAATTTCAAGCCACAAATTGATGGTGGGCCTGGTCAGGCATTTAAACGCCCATAGGGCACCTGCCACCAAATAAAGAAGTTTCCTTGTGAGAGGATAACCTGGTAAGGAGACAGGCCAGATGCACAAGGCTGCCTGCCAGGATCAAGACAAACTCATTCACTGAACACAGAGTTCACAAGCAAAACTCAGAGCCCAAACCCTGAGGCAATCCCCTAAAGGATTACTTGAAGACACTGGGATGTTCTAACCAATTTCTTCCTCAAGTCATCTCACTCTCCTTGCTTTGCCTCTGCTGCCCTGGCTGACTGGTATTTTAGTTCCATTTTATCCCTTATGTGGAGGCCCCACATTCCTGATTTTTGCAGGTGGTCATGACAGAGTTGCAGTTTGTACCCTTTTTGTTGTATATGCCCCTCCCAGCAGTTCCCTCCAGTGGCTGGAGATGGAGAGAACTACCCGCTTCCCAAGGCCTCATCTCTGCACAGGCCACTGGGGTACTCCATGGAGCCCCCTCCCTGGGGCTTGGGCCAGCTAGCCATCACCACCTCCTGCCTGGAGCTTGGGCCAACCATGGCTTCCCCAGGCACCTGCTGCACCTGCACCCTTCCAAGGGTTTATGTCAAGCAGTTTTGGTAGGGCCCTTACTGATCCATCTGCCTTGCTTATTTCCATCCTCTCCCAGCACCAATCTGGTAACCCGGCACAATTGCTTTAAGCTAAGACATTCCTTCATCCAAGCTAGCAAAGCCTCCCAGGCAGACTTTGCTCTTATTGTACATTTAATACAACACCTCCTATCATGCCACGGGGTCTCGGTTTCTGAGCACCTCGGGGAGGGGACAGAACGAGGGACAACTTAGAAGATATGGGACACTGAGATGTTTATCCAGGTTCAGGAGGGGGCCTCACGATGCACCAGAAGTCCTCGTGGCCATGGCCAGTCTCTCCCTACTGAGGGCAAGTTTAAACAGGGAAAATGGGATTTTTGGAGATCTGGGAATCTTAAGGATGCCCATTCCCAAGGTCTGCACCCAGGTGCTTCTGGCATTATTGTGGGGCATAAAGCTTGCCACGCTCTTAGAGAAGGTCTCCGCCCTTTGGGTAGGAAGGGTGAGACTCAGGTCTCCAGGCATTGAGACTGGCAGTGGGGGGTTGTGCACCATCCTAGGCCCTGGCGATACCACCAGGGAGCTAGGGAAAACTGGGGACACCTCCCTCTTTTTTCAGGGAAGGAAATTCTCTCTCCTCAAAGACAATGGGTAAAGTTGCCTCCACAATGGCCTACATGCCACCCCACTCACTCATTCACCCCCAGGCCCTCAGATTGTCCAGTTGCCTCTACTAGAGGTCTGGAACCAAAACTTCCCTGCACCCTACAGGTGAGGAGGACTGGATGGCATCTCTGAATTCATATCCCCCTCTCTGTGTCAGATTTAAGAGACTGCGAGGCATGCTAGGTAGGTCCTCAGAAGAACACACGAGATTTAGGGAGGAGTTTCAGGTGGTAACTCTGATATAACCTGGAAGGACTTCACGGTCTTTCAGCTCCCAGTGCTGCCGACCTGAGGAAAGACTCCATTTTGGGAGGCCACCCAGGAATATGAAGATTCTTTACACTGAGCTCAGCCCAACAGGTTTCTTGTGGATATGACTACCATATCCTAGATTGACCCTAATCAACCGGGGCAACTAGAACTGGCTTGTAGAGACCATATGATTTTCTGCCTTTTAGGAGACATGAAAAGAAGTACTGAAGCTGTCAATTATGGCAAAGTAAGAGCAATTACTCAGCTCCCAGATGAGAACCCCTCTCTTTCGCACTTGTCTAATAGAGGCCATTCACAAATATAGCGGCATAGATCTGGATGTGCCTGAGTGGAAATAGTGCTAGCCATGTACCTCGTTAATCAATCTACCTCCCATATCTGGAGGAAACTCCAGAGACTAGCACTAGGCCCCCAAACCCCAGTAAGGGAATTAGTAGCTGTGGCTTTCTCGGTCTTCCACAGTTAAGATAAGGCTGAAGAAGACAAAGAAAAGAAGCGAGCGGTGCGGAAGGGTCACCTCAGGGACTACCCACAGGTCTCTCTTCCCAGAAGTTGTAAGGAAAGGGTGCATGTTACTCCTGGGGGAGGCCAGACCACTGGAGCCGAGAGTGTCCTGAAAAGGGCCACCAGAGCAAAAGCCCAAAGCGCATAAGACGAGGAAAAGCGCACCGAAAGAGGAACTGTCTCATCCCAAAGGAAGAGGGAAACGGCCCCTCTCCACAAACGGTGCCAGAGGCCCAGGGTCTTCAGAGGCTTCCAGAAGAAACATCAACATCAAAGGGAGGAGCCGTGATCATCCTGAAAGTATCAGGTAAGCCTGTTACATGTTTAATTGATACAGAAGACGCTTACTCTGTTTTAACCTCTTATATTGGTTCTTTGTCTTCAAAAACTTGCTCCATTGTGGGGGTAGAGGGGACAAAGTGTTCAACATATTCAGATTTTTATCAAATTTTAATTTCCAAATTATGTAATAAAAGGAAACAACTTCTTAGCTAACTTCTTAGGAGATAAAATGTCAGATAAATGCAGACTGATTCAATCAGTGTGAATATGAGCACATAAACTTAATAATCCTCTTAATAACCTTCCCAAATGACAACTTACCTTTTTAATGCCTATCCTTCTACAAAAGTATGCAATTTTTCAACCAGTAGGAGTAATACTGAAGTTTAAATGTCGTTGTAATGCCTTACTAGGCACTTGCTCATATGGAAGTATGAAACAAAATTAACTTTATTTTTTTATTTATATATAAATACCCTTGAATCCAATTTTATTAAAGGTTAAGTAAGGGATCACCCTACTACACAGAACCTAAACTTAAGTTATATGTAAAAATGGCTTGTTTCGACTTTGCTTCCCACTCTAGAGCTTATATTTTTATTACTTTAGTGCCATGTGTTACGATCTCTGAAGAGGCTGTAGATGGTAAGAGTGCAGATATTATGTCACATAAAATATGTACTAAGATAATTAAGAATTCTGAGTGACACAAATGCTAAGTCTCCATCAAAAAACTGCAAAAATTGTAACTTAATTTCCAGTAAATTCAAAATTATTCATATTAAAAAAGTGCCAAATGTTTTTCAGGTTATGTATTAGCAAGCTATTTTAATATATTTTGGTAACACTTATTTTCAAGTTTAACAGTATGAGCTGAGAAGTAATGAACAATGGAAAGAAAAAAAATTATCTTGCTCTAACTGGTTTGGCTCAGTGGATAGAGCATCGGCCTGTGGACTGAAGGGTCCCAGGTTTGATATCAGTCAAGGGCATGTACCTTGGTTGCTAGCACATTTCCAATAGGGGGTGTGCAGGAGGCAGCTGATCGATATTTCTCTCTCATTGATATTTCTAACTCTATCCCTCTCCCCTCCTCTCTGTAAAAAATCAAGAAAATATATATTTTTAAAATTATCTGAAAGTAGTATTTTCATGTATGTAAATACACACATACACACCCACATCCACACACTTTACTGCAGAAATACAATAAAAGCAAACACTACATATCATAGCAGAAAGAATGTAGTGGTGAAAATGTGGGGGAAAAATTGATGTTCCTACTTTTATAGAGGACTATGTACTTTTTTTGGTATAAGTGATAAAAGACCAAGAAGTGCCTCAAACTGATATAGACAACAGTATCTTATTCTCTAGTGCTAATCCAGAGTTAAGAAATAGGTCAAAGACATCAATTAATATGTTTAAAAACATTAACAATAAGGCTTAAGAAAAATCAAAGAAAAATAACTATGTTGCTCAGAGAAACAAGTCTACCCCGCTTCCCAGGATCTACTTAGACAATTCACCAGTCCTCACATATGAAACAGCATTACCTATAAATAACAGAGAGAAAATGGAGTTTACCACGCTCTGGGACTTGGGTGAGAAGGATTACATCATGAATTTGTTCCCAGTATTTTTGGAAAGCCAACTATCTTGGGTTAAAAATATGAAATACTGTCACAGTTAACACACAATAAAAAAGGAAAGTACTATGCTATTCTACTCGAGGGAAAAACAATCAACAAATACAAAATCATCTTCAATGTGTAAAGTTGTTCCAGAAGCTCAATTTATGTACTTAAAAAAATAGAGCTCAAATTAGCCAAGCCTTCGTGTGGCTCCAGACACTGGCACCTCTAAACCACTCTTCTCATTGCTACTGGTTTCAGTCCCCAAATTTCAGACTACCCTGATATTCCTTATTATCATAAACACTGTTACCAGAACTAATGAATTTTCAATTGTAATTTACAAAATAACAATCTTTAGTAAATAAATTATTCATATATGTTACTTTATATAATCTTCATAATCTGGAGAACTAGAGAGATGTTCACAAGAGATAATTTGGAGGTAGTAATTGGACATCAACAAATATAAACAAACCAGAGGCCCGGTGTGCAGAATTTGTGCACGGATAGGGTTCCTAGGCCTGGCTGGTCATCAGGGCCAATGAGGGCCTTCTGGCTGCCAGCCAGGGCCTTCCTTCATTCCATGCCGCCCCCTGTGGTTAATGCACGTCATAGCAAGCAGTCAAACTCCCGGTCGGTCAAACTCCAAGGGGACAATTTTCATATTAGCCTTTTATTATATAGAATGGTGTCCTATATGGCTTCATCAAGAGCTAGGTCCCCTAGTCAATGATGTAAATGTAAAATAATAAATGAAGTCTACATAAACAAACTAGGCTCTTTACAGTGGTCAGAGCCATGGCTTCAATACTGAAATAATTATACTTCATAAACTATCATGCACAGGACAATCAAACTCACTTTCCCAGACAATGTGTGACTTACTTGTGATGACCCACCTCACCAGGGCCTTTCTTGCTTCTGAACTTACCCAAATGCTCACTTCCCTGCAGTTCCTCATACAAGGTAACTTCATTCTATGTCACCTCCTCAGAGAAGCCTGCCTGCCTCGACTTCCCCACTGAAACCTGATCCCTCAAATCTTGGAATATCACAGCACGTGTTTATGTTGTAGTATTTACTACATTTTATAATTATTTTTGTTGGCTTTATTTTTTCATTGGTTTGTTTCCATAACTTCACTGTAAGCTCTATGGACACAGAGGGCACGACGGTTGTGTTCTGTGCTTGGCACCACTTCAAATGCCCTTCTCTGGTGTTCTCCACACTCCCTGGGGCAGCATTGACTGTGGTGTCTGTCCTCCTACCAATAACTGAGCTTCAGCTTAGTAAGCAGGATGGACATTTTCTCTTACTCATCCCTTTTCCCTGGTGTCTTGCACATGATAGAGATGTACTCCTCAACTGGGATGAAATTCAATCCCTCTAAAGGTGTCTTTCACATGATCCCAAGGAAAATGGTTTTAAAAACAACTCAGCACTAGTTTATCTACCCTTACCTAGCCCTTATGACAGATTCTGAAATGCCCCCTTTGCCGCCTTAACTGACAGTTATGACACAACAGAGATGTGAGTGACCTGGGAGTGGAAGGACACAGAAATGAGGCTGAAAGCACTGTCAGAGCACTCCAAAGTGTGTCAAACTAGAACACTATTAGTGTTTGTTTATAAGTGCAACTCCACTTCACTTAAGGATAAAAAAGAAACTTTTTTTTTGGCTTAAGTGATAATCTAATAATTCGAAAATGGCAAAAGTTATTTTTTCACATTTATGTACCAGAGGCCAGACTAAATGCTTTATGCTTATAATTTCAGGCTGCAAAGGACTCTGCAAACTGAGGGGGGTGCCTCATAGTTAAGGAAAATGAGGTTCTAGAGGGAATTCCAAAGGCCACAGAGCCACAAAATGACAGAGCTAAGATTCACAATAAGGCATACTCCGTTTTACAGGACATGGTCAATTGTCAGAAAGGACCAATTTGACTGCTCATTCTCTTCCCTCTTCCTAACTCTGACCCATTTTGACTCTTCCCTGTTCTTCCCTTACAAATAAACTAGGGGTCCGGTGCAAACATTTATGCATTTGTGGGGGGGTCCCTCAGCCCAGCCTGTGCCATCTCCCAGTCTGGGACCCCTTGGGGATGTCCACCTGCTGGCGTGCCTGGCCAGCGTGGGTGAGGGGCTGATGGCTGTTTGCGGGCTGGCCAAGACCCGCAGTGGGAACCCTCAACCCATGGGGGTGTGGCCAGCCTGGGTGAGGGGTTGAGGGCTGTTTTCAGGCTGCCCACAGCTCCCATTGAACCAACATCCCAACGAGGCTGGCTGAAATCAGGTTTCTGAAGTTTATTTATCTTCTATAATTGAAACTTTGTTGCCTTGAGCAAAGGCCTAGTCAGGCAATGAAGCCTCCTGTTTGCTTCAGCTCCATGGCTTCTAGAATTGAAACACTGTTGCCTTGAGCAGAGGCCCAGACAGCCTAGGCAGGCAGTTTCAACTCCATCGCTGGTGCAACAGAAGCCTCCTGTTTGCTCTAGCTCCGTGGCTGCCAGCCACCACCTTGGCTGGGTTAATTTGCATACAGCCACTCTTACTGCTGGTGGGCCTGGCTTGGCTGGTGGGCGTGGCTTAGGTGTCTCAGAGTGATGGTTAATTTGCATATTACTCTTTTATTAGATAAGTAAATACATAAATAAATAAATAAGACTGATAATGATGTGTGCTGGGGTCAGGGCACCTGGCTCAATAGTGCACAATCCTATTATAAAGTATATAAAGCAGCATATAAAATATCCTGAATAGCAAATAAATCTATATTTTAGGAAGATATCTACAAGTAGAAATACTAAATAGAAATAAAGTTTCAAATAGAAATGCAGAAAATCATTAAATCACTACAGATAGTGATCAAATTACAAAGATCATCTTTGACTATTTTACAATAGAAAACAATTTGTATAATTAAAAACTCATATTAATTTTATAGATAATTCAGGGTAAGCAGAAAGTTATCTTTACTTCTATTCTTGCTAAACATTTTCTCACATACTGGACGAGTTTCTCATACTAGTAGTAATTCTACTAGATAGAAAATAAATTATTTCAAGGACTGCAACTCTCTTTTATGCCTGTATGTGTGCGCGCGCACACACACACACACACGCACATACTTATCCAAATATCACATTGGTTTTTAGAAGTTGTTTCTATGCCACTATATTAGTTTGCTAGGACTACCATAGGCCTGCAATGGGGCGGGAGCCAGGTAGAGGGGGGCAAAGAGGGGAAATATGGGGGACATCTATAATAGTCTCAACAATAAAAATAATTTTTTTAAAAAGTCAGACTAGGTGGCTTAAACCAGTGGTCACCAACCTTTCAGACCTCACAGACCAGTGGTCCGAGGACTACCAGTTGGTGACCACTGGCTTAGACAACAGAACTTTATGATCTCACAGTACTACAGGCTAGAAGTCTAAGATCAAGGTACCAGCAGATCTGGTTTTTCCTGAGTCTCTCTTCATGGTCTGGTGGATGGCCGCCTTCTCCTACTGTGTCTTCTCATGCTTTACCCTGTGGGAGCGAAGCCTGGTGTCTCTCGGTATATCCAAATTTGCTCTTTTTATAAGGACACCAGACAAACTAAATCAGGACCCACCCCAAGGGCCTGATTTTAGCTTAATCACCTTTTTAAAAACAGCTACTAGTTTTATTTTCTTTCTTTCTTTTTTAATCCTCACCCGCGGACATGCTTATTGATTTTAGAGAGAGGGGAAGGGAGATAGAGGGGAAAAGAGAGAAAATCAATGTGAAAGAAAACATTGATTGGTTGCCTTCTGTAAGTGCCCCAACAGGGGATCGAAACTGCACCCTAGGTATGTGCCCTGACCGGAAATCGAACCTACAACCCTTTGGTATACAGGACAAGGCTCCAACTGAGCCACACAAGCCAGGGCTCTTTTATTTTCTTAGTAGCTGAGTAACTGGAGAAGCACAACGTCTATCCAACATATCTGGTTCTAACTAATCGAGGTACTCATTCATTCATAAACGTTTGTTTAGTACAGTTTGTGTCACAAAGACCAAGAAGAAACTGTCCCTATGGCATAGTGGTTCAAGTAGATAAATGGTATAAATAGTCAGAGCGTAATAGGCACTGGATCCAGAATGGAGATGGCTGCAGAAGTTAGGAATGGCTGTCTAGGGGAGGTGATACTTAACCTCAGCCTTAGTGGCATCTCCAGAAAGAGAGAGAGAGAGCTCTACAGGCAAAAAGCAAATGATAGTGAGAACTGGGAAGCATGGGAGATGAGCCCAGGTTGGCAAGCAGGGACTACATCAGCAGCAGCCTCATCCGCCACATTAAGAAGCATGGGCCTTACTCATGCTATGAAACCAGGAAAGGGATAAAGTCGGACCGTCAGCAGGTGGGACGCAGTTTTCTGATAGAGCACTTCAGTCATCCTGTATAGAGGGTCGTCTTTGCTACATTGGACACACTCATGTGTGGCCTTGAGCTGCTTCCCAAGCAATTTGTTCTCAATGATAGCTGAATGATTTATAAAGTGTCTTTTATAAATCAGTCTAGGTCCAGGACTAACCCTTTAATGTCAGCATGCTCATATACTTGGGTGAGAAATGGGTGGGAAACAGCCAGTGTGCCTGTAATTGCAATGGGAAAACAATGCTCTGGTGTTCCTTCTCCATTTCTATACATTTCCATTCACATACCAGATGCAACATTTACTAACACAGACTTTGTACAAGTCACGAATCCTCTGTGTGTGCCAGCTGCCTCGTCTGCAAGATGATGATTGTGTTTACCTCACAGTGCTACTGAGGGATTAAAATGTTTCATAAATGTAAGACTTTTAGAAAAGTGCCTGGCACACAGAAGTACACAAGAAAAACATCTTATTACTGCTAACACTTCTACAGTATTATAACGAAAAAGGTAAAGATGAGAACTTCTGATCTAGAAAACTGATTTGAAAAAATATAAGAACTGATACTGGGGTTTTTACCTAGCAAGTGCATGAACGGTGGTGCCACCAACTCAACCCAGAAGTCAGGAAGAACAGCAAAGGCACAATAGCAGGTTCGATGTGAGGTTCCCGTGGAATGCCAAAGGGGAGAGAGCCACCAGGCAGTGAGGCAGCCTGAACAGCAGTCACCAGGGGCAGCGAGGTTGAGGATACGGAGTTAGAACTAATGAGTAAAACGACTCACAATTAAAGTTTAACATCTTTAAGAAATGGGTCCATATAACATTTACAGATGGGCCAAGCACACAATATCCCAGACAAGAGACCAAAGAAAATCAAGCTTCCCAAAGAGCCAACTATTTGTATATATCTCAGACTACTATGCCTTTATATGAAATATACAATTTGTTTTATTAATTGACAATTTAAGCAAGGGGAGTAAAGGGCATGGCAATCTGACTTCATTATTTGTATTGGCATTTTCAACTAGGGGTACTGCTGTGGTGGACTGGGAGAAGAAGAATACTATCAGATATAAAGGTTAAATTTCTCTTATACAATATGCATTATTTTTTCATCCTTTAAATAAAATATTTCCTCAAAAATGTTGCTGTCACTTTAACTCTTTAAGCTGTGTATATTCTTGAAAGAAGGACTTCTCCTTTGTAAAAGTTACAGCTCCATCTTCAGGGGGCTGCCACGCTGCCACCAAATTATACACAACAGAACAAAAGGCACCTCAATACAATCCAAGGACGCACGCAGTACAGGCACAGGAGCTCCATTGGCAGCTTTCAGACACTTCCCGATGATGAATGATAATATTTAGCTCCTACTCAAAGGCAGCATACAATAATTCTCCATTCCCTCATATTAAAAACCTATCAAGGAACATAAAGCTTAACTCTAACTATAATTTGCCCGCTCTGGTTAAAGCACGCTTCTGAGATCACCAGCCTCAAAGAATGGGAAGCTTCAGATAGGGTGTCGGGTGTCAGGGCTGACGCAGGACAGAAGAGAGACTGGCCTATAAAGAGATGGACACAGAAGGGAGCAGGTACCATGCTGGGGTGAGTAAGCGGAAAGAATGCAGACTGAGACCACACCAAAAGGAACCTGGATGTTAAAGTCCACTGGTCTTCCATATTGGTACGTCTGTACTATTGATGTTAGATTTTAAAAGTGCTTATTCGTAAGGTAAGTTATGAGTCATAGTTAAATAGGATGGAATAAAAGCATTTTTGTTTTATATTCCCCCCTGCCTTAAAACCCACTGGGGCCCTGACTGGTTTGGCTCAATGGATAAAGCATCGGCCTGCAGACCCAAGGGTCCCGGGTTCGATTCTGGTCAAGGATATGTACCTTGGTTGCGGGCACATACCCAGTGGGGAGTATGCAGGAGGCAGCTGATCGATGTTTCTCTCTCATCAACATTTCTGACTCTCTATCCCTCTCTCTTCCTCTCTGTAAAAAAATCGATAAAATATATTTTAAAAAAACCACTGGGAGAAGGGAGAGAATGATTTCTTGAATGAAACAAGTAAAAAGTCTCATATCATAAATAATAATGAACAGTAGCTGAATTCAGAGGAATTTAGACTAAAAAGACGGAGAACATTTGTAGATGACATATAGCTCCTCAGAATTCAGACACGATGTCAATTTTTAGAACAGTCCTAGAGACCCCATCATCAGGCAAATACAAATCAGAACCACCATGAGGTATCACCTCATACCTGTTAGAATGCCTCTAGTCCACAAAAAATAAAGACAGTAATTGCAGCATGGAGAATATAGTTAATGATACTGTATTGTATATTTGAAAGTTGCTAAGAGTATAAATGTTAAATGTCCTCATCATAAGAAAAAAAGTTTTTAAGTGTAGTGAAGGCTGTTAACTAGACTTATTGTGGTGATCATTTCATAATCTATACAAATATCAAATCATTACGCTGAAGCTAATGTTCTATGTCAATTATACCTCAATTTTTAAACCCAATCAAATGAGTTTTTGGTTGAAGCACTGGTGTTTAAGGGTGCAGGTTTACCAGAAGAAAACAGAAGCAGTGACTATCCCCAGAGAAAGCCTGTTCCACAGCAAACGACAGAAGAGGAGCTGTAGGGTCTCAGGGAAAGTGATGGTGCTGCATCAGCACCCTGAGAGCTTACATTGGCCCAATGGGGAAGGACTGAAAAGTGAAAGGGATGTTGTTCAAGCAAATACACAGCTCAAATGAGTAATGGGGCTGATGCATAGCTAAGTCATATCATGGAAGCAATGGCAATGAATGAAATAAAGCTAAAGACAACTATATAAATCTCAAAACATAATGTCAAGAGAAAGAAGACAGGATACATACCAAATAGTTTCATTTACATAAAATTCAAAAAATAACAACTAAGTAATCATATTAGAAGTTAAGAGAATGGTTACCTTGGGGCAGAAAGAGAGGCTTACTTTCTGTGGGGAGGAGCCCTGAGACTGGTGGTATTCTATTTTTGACCTGTGCAGCTGTAGCTTGAGTTTTTCCAGGTTGATAATTCACTGAGCTATAAGCTTATGTTGTATGAATTTTTATGTATGTGTATTATGCTTTAATAACTATAGGGGGAGAAGAGAGAGGGAAAGAAAAAAGGAGAGGGAGAGAGGAAATAAATTAAATAATCCTATAGGTATCCTAGTAGAAAAAGAAAGTCACCCAGTAAGTAGAAAAATTAAGCTGACCTGTAATGTCTCCCTAGCAAGATTCAATGTCAAAGGAAAATGTTTATAAAACTCTAGAAAAAGTAAAGTTTATTTAAGACTTTTATACCCAAATTATCTATCAAATAAGAAAGGGCACATATTCTCAAATATGCAAAACTCAGGACATAAAATAACCTCTCTGAAAAACAACTTGACAAACCCAGCTAATTAAACAAGAAATCAAAAAGCCATCAAACTATTTTGAAAAATGTAGTTTCAAAATTTGGTTACATATATTTATGTATAAAGCATATATCGTGTGTGTGTCTATGTGTGTGTGTGTGTATATTATAATCTAATAAAAGAGTAATATGCAAATTAGCCATCACTCTGATACACCTAAGCCACACCCATCAGCCAAGCCACGCCCACTAGCCAATCAGAGTGGCTGTATGCAAATTAACCCAGCCAAAATGGCAGCTGGCAGCCACGGAGCTAGAGCAAACAGGAGGCTTCCATTGCACCAGCGATGGAGTTGAAACTGCCTGCCTAGGCTGGCCAGGCCTCTGTTCAAGGCAACAGTGTTTTAATTATAGGAGCCATGGAGCTGAAGAAACAGGAGGCTTCCATTGCCTGCCTAGGCCTCGACTCAAAGCAACAAAGTTTCAATTATAGAAGATAAATAAACCCCAGAAACCTGATTCTAGCTAGCCTCGCTGGGATGTTGGTTCAATGGGAGCTGTGGGCAGCCTGAAAATGGCGCTCAGCCCCTCACCCAGGCTGGCCACACCCCCATGGGGTGAGGGTCCCCACTGGGGGGCTTGGCCAGCCTGCAAACAGCTATCAGCCCCTCACCCAGGCTGGCCAGGCACGCCAGCAGGTGGATATCCCCCGAGGGGTCCCTGACTGTGAGAGGGCAAAGGCCAGGCTGAGGGACCCCCCTGAGTGCACAAATTTTTGTGCACCAGGCTCCTGGTATAGATATAATTCTGTGGGCCCCGGGCCACTGGGCGTGGTGGCAGGAGGGATATGTGGGTCCTGGACCTCCGCAGCACGGTGGCAAAAAAGGTCTGTGGGCCCTAGGCTGGCTGTGTAGGTCCCAGGCTCAGACAGCCACAAGTGGCTGCGAAGGGTCAAGGGGCAGTTGCAAAGGGCCCAGGCTCAGGCTTGCAGGGGCTGCAGCAGCGAGGTAATGGGGGTGGCACCTTCTCCTGATTCACCAGGTTGCCTCCCACAGAGGGAGGCCAGACTGTGGCTTAGGCCAGGGGCAAGGCAGAGGTGGTTAGGGGAGATCAGGCAGGTGGGCAGGGCTGAGGGCGTGAGGCTGTGAAGGACCCAGGCTCAGATAGTCATGGGTGGCAGGGAAGGGCCCAGGTGTGGTTGCAAAGGGTCCAGGCTCAGGTCTGCAGTGGCAGCAGCAGCAGGGTAATGAGGATGGTGCCTCCCCCTGATCTACCAGGTTGCCTACTGCAGAGGGAGGCCAGATTGCATCTTAGGCAGGGGGCCAAAGCAGAGGTGGTTAGGGGTGATCAGGCCAGCAGGGGAGCAAGTTAGGGGCAATAAGGCAGCAGGGGGGCAAATTAGAGGTGATCAGGCCAGCAGGAGGGCAAGGTAGGATTGATCAGGCCGGCAGGGGAGCAAGTTAGGGTTGATCGTGACAGCAGGGGGGCAAAGTAGGGGCAATCAGGCCAGCAGGCAGAGGCAGTTAAGGGCTCAGGCAGGAAGACAGAGGCAGTTTGGGATGATCAGGCAGGCAGGCAGAGAAATTAGGGACCACCAGGCAGGAAGGCAGGTAGGCCAGTGGTTAGGAACCAGTGGTCCTAGATTGCAAGAGGGATGTCCGACTTCTGATTTATGGAATCGGGCCTAAACTGGCAGTCAGACATCCCCTGATGGATCCCAGATTGGAGAGGGTACAGGCTGGGCTGAAGAACATCCCCTTCCAATCATGAATTTCAGGTACCATGCCTCTAGTACAATATATTTTTCCAAACCAAAATGTGGTTTCCCTTCTGCATTATCCACCACCCTCCATTCCCCACAAATTTTATGTGCCTAAAACCTAAACCTCATTTTATACAATCTGTACCCACTCCATAATGTGAACCCCAAGGTTAAAGAAAGATCAGAACACTAATGCCAAAATGGGATCTCCCTAAGGAAAGAAAGTGTATATGATTTAACTACTTTACAAATAAAATGACATACTTGACTGACAATGTTTTTCATGTTATCAAAACCAACAATTCAAACTCCAGAATATTTTCTCTAACAATTTACCTCGAGTTAATGAAGGAAAACTTTCAAGCAATTAATTAATGCACATCCCTCACAACACAGGCTGCTGTTGGGTGGTTTCCACCGAGTTGTCCACCAATTAAGGAGCAGGTTGCTACCCCCTCACCTGCAGTGACAGCAGCCGTCCACACAAAGTCACTCACCAGGGTGGGAAGAGTAAAGATGTTCCGCCTGGCTGCATCTTTCGTAATAATTATGTGGAGTAGGTAACTGGAATGGAGATAAGCCCTCCCACAGCACCCAATTCAATTTTTATATTAAACAAAAACAAGCATTATCTTTACTGAGATAAACAATGTGTTTTGGGCAAATTCACAACCACAATGAAGGCCAATTACATTCAAACAGAAGTTAGCAAGAACTTTAGAAATCATTTTTAAACAGCAGAAGGCTGTTGAATTGTGGATTACAACTACAAACATCTAAGTATTACTGATTACACAAGGTAAAAATGGAGCTAGAATTTCCAAGTCTGAATCGCAAAATACACAAAACATCTAACATAAGCACTGTTCTGGCACAAATTTCATGAGACTCTTAAGGAGAACTTTTGCATTCTTCATTCCAGATCCATACTGTGAGCCGAGCCCTGAAATTACCAGCGGTGGTATGAGTAAACATTAAAGTGAAATGATAAAATAAGAAAAAATGCAAAACAGTATTTAAAACACTAGCCAAACGATGTCGTGTTAATGACTTCTACTTTTAGCTGACAAGTTGTGCTATTTAAACAACCCAATTTCACTGCAGACATCCTTCAGGAACAGGTACCAAGGCAACCACACTGGTGCCAGGCGGTGGGAGCTGTGGGGGACTGGAGGAGGAGCACGCTCGATATACTGATAATGATCCAAAACACCACCACACACTTAAAAAATTATCTGAAGGAAAACTAAAAACTGGACCTAATTCAACATCCATCTGGCATCTCTGAAAAAGAAAGAAATAACTTAGGGCTCCACATTTGATATTTCAAAACTGCAAGTAAAGAAGATTCAAGTCCTCTGAATGAGATTATTTTAGAGGATTTGTGCTTGACATTTTAGTGATATTTCCAGCCATGCCATCCTTGGTTGATTACTCAGGTAGGAAATATAAGCTAGGAGTCCCCATAATTCACTCTTGTTAGAACAGCTAAAAGCATGACACTACTGTTGTCAAATACATCATAAAAGATTCCTATTTAAAACAGTTCTAGGTCAAAAACCATTAATCATAATATCAATATATAGAATGAAGGAAGTAGGCAATACAGACTTCATTCCTCTATGAATCATGAAAATCAGTCATACATACACCTACGCTCCTCATCACACCCATACCCAAATCTGAGTGGAATTAGAATCCGAAGTCAAGAGGAACCACAAAACCAGCCAGCTACATGATCCTGGAGTAGATTTTAAGGTGGCTTTAAAATGAATTATTTTCACAAATGTGACCACATTATCCAGCTCATGTGTGAACTACTATGTGTGACAGGCTAAATAGTGCTCCCCCTACTCCTCAAAATGTTCATATCCCGATCTCTGGAACCTGTGAATATCAGCTTACATGGCAAAAGGAACTTTGCAAATGTGATTAAGGATCCTCAGAAGGGAGACTACCTGGGTGGGCTTGATCTCATTAAGTGGATCTTCTATGAGGGATTGTGGGAGGAACTTCTGAGAGAAGGCAATGTCATGACAGAAACAGAGCAAGGAGAAGCAAGGCCAAGGTATGCAGACAATCACTAGAGCTGAAAACGGCAAGGAAACAGATTCTTCCCTAGAGCCTCCTAAAGGAACCAACTCTGCCAATACTTTGATTTTAATCTAGTGACTTCTGACCCCAGAACAGTCAGAGAACAAACTGGTGCTGTTTTAAACTACTAAGCTATACTAACCTGTTACAGCAGCAACGGGAAACTACTAAACAAGAGCATTCTGGAAGCTTGTCACAAGGTCACCTTCTCCAACATAGGAAACGTTTCAAGTTCTCAATACACTTCATAAATGTCTATGAAAATTGTTGCCTTCTGTTACATAAAGTAAGGGTAACATTATATACACATTTTTATCTCAGCACAGAAAATTTTCAAATACATTTTTTTTTTCATGGAAGACTATAAAACATTATTAGCCACATTATAAAATATACTTCCATATCAAACCCATCAAATGGGCATTCTTCCGTTAAATTTCCATTAACCTCCATGTCATTCTTGCAATTGATTCTTCTGTGCATGGTAGAAAGTTTCAGTCAAAGAGAAAGGAAAATTGCCCAGCTGATGTGACTCAGTTGGTTGGATGTCCTCCCATGCATCAAGAGGTAGCCAGTTCAATTCCCAGTCAGGGCACATGCCCAGATTTATCCCCAATGGGGGCGGGGTGTGTGTGTGTGTGTGTGTGTGTGCAGAGGCAGCCAATCAATGATTCTCTCTCATCAATGTTTCTCTCTCCCTTTCCTTTCCTTTCTCTATAAAATCAATAAAAACATTTTTTTTAAAAGAGAGAAAGAAAAATTAATGGATAAGCCAGAGCTCCTGACTACCCAGGCTGGAGAATGGAGTGGTAGGGAGGGATATGAAGGCAAGACAGCTAGAGGAAAATTAACTATATGTTAGTTACTTTCTTACTCATCATAACCACAGGAAAGAAAAGAAAAGGATACAGTCAATGTCTCTAAATGATATTGGTTGTAAAGTCAGGACTTCAGGTTAGTCAGGGGTTTCTTTTAAAAATTTTTATGGCATTTATGTCACTGTTTATATCAAAGAGTGCTTATGAAGATGGCAGCCATTTCCCTGCAACCAGCATTAGTCCCTTGCACATGGACTCTGGGCTAAGTCATGTGACTTGAGGACCTTAGCAAATGTGAACAAGCGGAGACTTACAAAGTGCTTGTGCACCTGGGCTCATAACATGTGAATGAGCCCAAACGACCCTTCCGGAAGATGAAAGTCACATGGAAGAGCACTGCTGAGCCCTGGGTGAGAGCTGCCGGCCACGGGACATGGGAGTGGTGTGAGTGAAACCAACCTGGGTCATCAGCCACCAGCCAGCCACCAGCTGACTCCAAAACCATGGCAGAGTCAATAAATTTCAGCTGAGACAGTTCTGACCAACAGAATTGTGAGCAAATAAGATGGCTTTATTTTAGGCCACTGGGTGTTCGGGTAGTTTGTTATGCAAGAAGAGACAACTTGATAGACTCTATAAAACTAACAAAAATACAACATAGAAATTTGGAGGGAAAAAACAAACAAGTCGATAAAAGATCACCTGGAATCCCAACATACAAAAACACAAATCAATAATGTTTTGATTAATTCATTTTATATAGCTATGTAAATACTCTCTATAATTAGACTCACACAATAAATTCAACCTTATAACATACTAAGTATTTCCATGTCATTTTATATCCCATAATTTACCACAGTTTATTTATCCATTTTTGTATCATTGGACTTAAAGGTGGTTTTAAAATTTCACTATTATAAATACTGCTGGAAAAAAACTTTTGTCAGAGTACTTGATGACTTCTTGAGGACAGATTCCCAGAAAGAGACATGTCACAAAAGGGGGAAATTTTTCTCAGAACTGGATATACATGGTTCAAATACAGTCTAAGTCAACAGCATTGTATAAAAATGTCCATTTCACAAAACCCACACATCATTTGGATAATTTTGTAAAATCTTTGTTAATTGGTACACTAAAAAATGGCATCTTGTTTTAATTTGCATTTGCTTGATTGCTAAACAAGTTGACCCATTTTTCATATGGTTGGCCATCAATCTTCTCTTGTAAAACATCTTTTCTTGCTAATTTTTTCACATTGAGGTATGTAAAATAGCTCTGCCAACACCTTTAAGGTCAGTTAAGATAAATTGATATTATGGATCCAAGGCAGAGAATTTTAACACCAGGTCCAAAGATCATGCATATACATTCTTTTCAAGAGAGGATCCATAGCTTTCATCAGCTTCCTTAAGTGGTCCATGATCTCATAAACACTAAAAAAGCAACTGGGCTAAATGAGGAAGAACGGTAGGAGTAGGTTTCACCATGGAGATACTCAGAGGTGCCCAACCAGTCACAGAATACCAAACTGAATGAAAGGCAGACTTTTTGATGAGTGCCAAAGGAAGGTAACAAGGAAATGGGGAAGATGGCATAAAAAGTAAATTGTATTTAAGTCATGAAATTTAGTATAAACCATTGCCTTCCCTTTTCTTTTTCTTGTTGTTGACTTGCTGAAGGCCAGCAAAGTCTCAGCCCTGCTTGCTATACTAGTAAATGGACTATTTGTAACTGAAGCCCTACCCACCAATGGCATGGAATTAGGAGATGGGGCTTTAAGAGTTGAGTAACTTCAGGGGGTATAGCCCTCATGAGTGGGATTAGTGTCCTTAGAAGAACAGACTGGAGAGAGATGACCTCTCTACCACATGAGGACACAGTAAGAAGGCATCTGCCTACAAACTAGGAAGAGGGTTCTCACCAGGAACTGAATTAACCAACACCATGATCTGGGACTTCCCAGCCTACAGAACTTTGAGAAATAAATGTGTTATATAAGCCACCTAGTATGTAGCATTTCTATTAAAGCAGCACTAACTGAAGTCTTTTCTGACTATCTGAAGCCATGATAATTTTTGTGCAGCCTGCAATCGTACCTCAATGATATTTGGTGTCCCAACTAAACAGTTCCTTAATTGCTCTTCAGATTTCATTTTGGTTAATAGTTCTGTTACAAGAGAACTTTGTGTCTTTCACAAGGCCTGCAAAGATATTAGATAATATTCATTTTATAAACATTTAATAGATTCCTAACCTGTTCCAGAACATGAGTAATGATTACTTAAAAGCATGGAGTCTGACATAAAGATTCTGCCTGTGTAACTTTAGCAGGTTACCTTTGCTAAGCTTCGCTTTCTTCAACTGTAAGATGGGTAAATGTGTAACACCACTTCAATATTTGTATACCTATGAAGTGATGTTACTTCAAATAAATATCTTATTTAGAAAAGGTAAACACTCATAAATGGTAATTATTTATCATTATTATTACTGACATTTTCAAATTTATTCATTTATAAAAACTGATCAATTCAAGACAATAAAAGGCAAAATCATAAAAAAATCTTATTAACACAGAAAACTCAATGTTATTCAGTGGTGTTTGCTGCAGTCCATGTAGTCATCCTGAGGTTATCATTTGACAGTGAAAAATCTGCTAGTCTGAAGAAAAAAAAGTGATAATTTGAGGTTCAAAGAACTGTTATGAAGGATGCAAACACAGACCACAAGATTTTTGTGAAAGTCCTATGTGAATAGCTGAAGTTAAAAAAATCAATTAAAAAGAAAGGATACCAAATAAGCAGTTCTGCACTATCAATTAAAAGAACGAATCAAAAGAACAAGGCTGATCTTTTGGTCACTGTCCTAGGAACACAGTAAGCTGAGAAATAACATTCTCCAAGATGTTGTAAAGTTGAGCAATTCACTTTTCTGCATTATTTTACTGAAAATTATAGCTAGGGAAGGCTTGAGATAAGCAATTGCTTTCACTTGGGTCACCTGAAATGACCAAACAATGAACCTTTAACACCAACCATTGATCTTGCTAATTGCATCTGCCACTATATTTGCTTCTTTTGTTCTCAGTCAGCCCTCCTTTCCAACACTATCCCCATTGTTAAATGGTCAGAACACACTCAAGTGACAGATTTAGTGTTTCCCTGGCAATTTATATAGCTGAATGCAAGGCTGTTGTTGTACTGAATCATGATTTATTTGTCTCACACTGTAGCATATAACCTTTTAAATGCAAGGGGAGAAAAGCTAACACCTCTTTAAAGTTTATATATGACCATCTACCACTCTATCCTATGAACTACATTCAAAAGAGAACCGAACCAATGAGTGATGGATTTCTCTTTAGGCAGCTAGAACTCAATGAACAACCCCTTCCTCTGTCCTAGGCTCACACTGTTTTTTATCTGGATGTGATTCAGAAAATAATTTAGGAGGTACACATAAATGATGCCCATGATACTCAGCTGGTAGAACCTAGAGCAAAGAGTTTAAAACTAAGCGTATTTGGGGTGGGAATTCTATACTGAAGGGCCTATGAATGAATTTGGGGACATCTTAAAATTCCCCAAATTATAAGCAGAACTTTATATGCAAAAATATGCATTTTAGGGAATGTAGCTCTAGAAATTTCTTTGGTTTCTCAAAGGGATCAGTAATTCTTGGAAAGATTAAAAATAATGGCATTAAGGGAATTTGACCTGCTGTTGCAAAATAAAAAGGATTAAAGACATCAATTAGGATCTAAACAATGAAACAATATCAAGAAACATCAAGCTCTACATCAAGGTTTTCAAGATTTATAAATAAAAAGAGAAAGAGAAATGGTTAGCATCATGGGCTGAATTGTATCCCTTCCCAAAATATTCATGTTGAAGTTCTAACCCCTGTGCCTCAATGTGATTCTATTTGGAGGTAGCTTTTTACAAAGGTGAGCTAGTCAAAAATAAGGTTATTAGAGTGGTCGCTATTCCGCTATGACCAGTGTCCTTATAAGATGAAAAAATGAAGACACAGACACCCACAGAGGGAAGATGATGTGAAGAGAAAAAGAGAAGATGGCTGTCTACAAGCCAAGGAAAATGGATCATTTCCTCAGCGCCCTTAGAAGGGACCAGTTCTACTGACATTATGACCTGGAACTTCAGCCACCACACTGTAAGGAAATAAATTTCTGTTGTTTAAACCACCCAGTCTGAGATACTTATATAGTTGGTCTCGGCTGCAACAGTGGATTAAGAGATCATTAAAAAAGCAACAAAGATGAAGAGGTAATTCTGAGGGTTAGAAATGTGGTAATACCAAGAATGAGAGTGGAAGTGGTCTTAATGACCATTGTAAGTAACATGGAGGATGATAGGCATGATAGCATGTCCCTGCCTGCTATGGCGCCAACCACTAAATAAGGCTGAAGGGAAAAACAGTAAAAATAATTTTTTGAGGCTCTGTGAATAAGTGGGCAAGGCCCTAACTGGTTTGGTTCAGTGGATAGAGTGCTGGCCTTCAGACCAAAGGGCCCCCATCAAGGGCATGTACCTTGGTTGCAGGCTCCTCGCCTGCCCGGGCCCCGGGGGGCATTGTGTTTCTCTCACACTGAAGTTTTTCTCTCTCTTTCCCTTTCTCCACCACTCTCCCTAAAAATCAATAGAAAAATGTCCTCGGGTGAGGATTAACAAAAAAATAAATAAATGGGCAAGGAAGAGGCAGAATAATAATTATATTACACTTGCCCACAGTGAATATTTTCAAAAATTAATGCAGACTTCTGCTTCTAGCAATAATGAAGTAACTGGACAAAGTAAGTTATATAACTGCTTGTAGTTATGGGGCAATAGACAGCACAGGATTAGGATCCCTAAGGGAAGGGAACTGTGTGGAACCCCACAATCATCCTACTTTCTCCTGGAAGCCTTTCCAGACAGTCATGCAGGAAGTGGGAGATGTAGCAATATGAGAGCAATATGGTGGCATTACAGAGCTGAAAGGAGAGAGGTCAGAGTTAGAGGCTACTGAGGGAGTGGGCTGTGTGGGGAGAGTAGTAGGAAGAGAAAAGTGAGAAGGCAAGAGACCCAGAAAACGGCACAGGGGTCCTCATGAGTCTGGCTGAGTAACTGCAAATGTCCAGGGCAAGGCTCCTCGAAGCTGTCAGTGCTGTCAAATCCCAATCATCATCCTGCAGGCTGATTGTAAAATGTATAAGCATGTCCACAGATACAGAATAGCTGAAATAATTTTGAAGAAGTTAGAAGACATACACTATGTGATTTCAAGACTTCTTATGGAGCTGCAGTCACCAAGACAGTGTGGTCCTGCTATAAAGGTTTAAAAATGGAACACAGTCCAGAAATATACCCACACGTATAGTAAATCGGTTTCATACCCACACATATGTAAATGGGTTTTTATACCCACACTTGTATAGTAAATTGGGTTTTGACTACGCACTAAAGCAATTCAATAGGAAAAAGGAAATTCTTTTCTATAAATGGTGCTGAAGCAATTATTTATATGGAAAAAATCGATCTCATGTCTTACACAAAATCTTATCTGATATGATTATAGACCTAACCTGCATCAGGGCAGGGATCTTTCTTCCCTTCCCACCACACACACTGATATCTCCCAAGGGACTTAAGATAGTACATGATACACACAGGTGGTAATGAACAAATATTTGTTAAATAAAAGAGCTGTGACTTGTTACGAAATGCCATAGTAGAAAATAACAGAAAGAGACTCTTGAGAATGGCAAAGAAAGGGCTCATGGAGGGAAACAAGTCATGTGAGTTGGCATCTGGCCAGCTCTGCAAATATTCAGTAGATAGGAATTCTAAGCTGAGAGCAAAGGTCATAAGGAACGGAGAGGAGGCCACTGAGAGTTGCCCATGAGCAAATGAGGAGGAAGCTAAGCATAAAACACACACATAAACACACACACAAAGAACAGACACACACGGAGACCTGGTCACAAGGGTTCTTACAACTCAGAAAAGTACCTTAAAGAATTCAATCACAGCCCCGGTCAGATGGCCCAGTTGGTTGGAGCGTCACCCCATACACTGAAATGTTGTGGGTTTGTCTCCCAGGGAGGAGTGTATGGGAAGGCAACCAATAGATGTTTTTCTCTCACATCAATGTATCTCTCTCTCCCTTCTCTCTCTCTCTCTCTCTCCCTCCCTCCCTCCCTCTCTCTCTCTCTCCTCTTCCCCTTTCCCCTTTCTTGAAAATCAATGAGCATAATTAGCATGTCCTCCAGTAAGGATTTTTTTTTTTAAAAAGGTTCTAGTCACAGAAGTGACTTCATCCAATTTGTGATTTTATAAAATCACCTTGCTGGCTATTTGGAGAATGGATGGAAGGAGCCAGGTAGGAAACAGGGAAACCAGTTAGGAGGCTCTTACAGACACCCAGCTGAGAGAAGAGCGTGGTGTACTCTTTTCTACTTAGCATGGACGCTCTAGGTTTACACCAAACAGACATTCTAGAGATTTGTTTCTTTCAAAGATTCTCTTTATGAGGGCAGAGATTATGTCTATTTCATTTATCCCTGTTCCCCAAACCCAACAGATTATAAGAACACTGTATATGGGGCCACAGGTCAGAATCAGACACGGTAAGTCTTGTCCAAAAAGAAGAGCCTTTCTTTATAAAACAAAAAATATAAAGTAACAGCGAGAGTACTGAGGCCCATTAAAATCATTAAACATATGTTGAGAATGTGCAAGGGCCTGTTTACTAATATTAGAATGTGGGCACTGTCTAAAACTTTACAGAAGCACAAATGGCATAATTAGATACTTTTGTGCAGTAAGTGATCAGCCTAGGGAGCTAATGTCCAACTGAAAATGTGAATGATTCTGGAAAGGTCTAAATAAAGATGAACACAATGGCTGATCCATGATGAGTTATGATAAGGCATAACTATGATGAATCTCTTCCTAAGTTCTGGTGTTGACAAATCATCCCCCCAGTCACCCTGTCCTCAGCCCCAGCCCCCAAAAGAAACACACATTCACACAAGCAATTCCACTTGAGTCTAGGTCAGAATAATATTGCTTATCTTTTATTGAGGCATAATATATTGGAGATGCTTTGAGGGAGATGCTACAAAAATGTAAGATATTATATATGTATGCAAGTGATAGAAACTGTATTTACAGATATACCTCTGGAATAAAAAAAATTTAAATCTCGAATCTCATATCACCGGCATTTCTCCCAGGGCAAGAATACATTTAGTGTCCTATTAAATCAAAGGATGGTCCACTGCCAACAGAGGTATGCTTTACCAGCAGGTGTTAACACAGATTGATGTGCATGTTCAATCACACTTAACCTGACACTGGGCTTCCTGAAATCCATCACGCCGAATGGAAACGTTTTATGTGCTGCATCTTCCTACCCTCTTTAAGGCAATAACTCACCAGGTAGAAATATAATTCACTTAGCATTTTTTAAATCCACACTTAAACCATTTTCCAGGGCTAAAAATTCACTGAAATGAATATATAGAAAATGGAATTTCTTAAAAAAAGATCATGTAGGAGACCTGACAAATAAAAGAATGGGGACAAAGAATCCTATCTAATAAAAGAGCAACATGCAAATTGACCATCACAAAATGGCTTCCCCCATGTGGTCAAAGATGGCCACCACAGATGGCCAGCAAGGAAGGGCATTTGGGAGGGACCCAGGCCTGCAGGGGAGGACAGTTGGGGGGACCATCCTGACATGGGGAGAGAAGTTAGGAGGAATCAGGCTGGCACAGAAGCAGTTAGGCGTTGATTAGGCTGGCAGGGGAGTGGTTTGGGGCAATTGGCAGGTGAGAGGTTGGGAGCCAACAATCCTGGATTGTGAAAGGGATGTCTGACTGCCCATTTAGGTCCAATGACCTACCGGTGCGATTGGGTCTAAATGGGCAATCGGACATCCCTCAAGGGGTCCCAGATTGGAAATGGTGCAGGTTGGGCTGAGGGACAGCACCCCCACCTCCACCCCCCCTCCCACTCCATGCACGAATTTCGTGCACTGGGCCTCTAGTCTATATATATAAAAGCCTAAGGGACTAAATGACCAAACAACCAGTTGCCCACATTTCAGGGTATGGGATGATGCTCAACGCAGGACCTGACCCCTGGTGGTCAGTGCGCTCCCACAGCGGGAGTGCCGCTCAGCTGACCAACGGGCACCAGACCAGGCTCATGGCTGGCACCAGCTGCCCAACATCCCCTGAGGGGTCCCAGATTTTGAGAGGGCACAGCCACGTTGAGGGACCCCACTGGTGCACGGATCCATTCACTGGGCCTCTAGTGATATATAATTTTGTGTGAAGTATGACAAAAGGAATGTTAACACAGAAATAAAATGTAAGAGCATGTCATATAATTCAAGTCAAAATTTAAAGTTAGGTAAAGACTTCCTATCCCTCATTTTTTTTTTAAGAAAAAAAAAAAAAAGACAGATATTTGGAACCACTGCAATCTGTCACCTAAAGATAAATGATGCCTTTTTACCAGCTCAATATTGATACATTTATGGATATTCTACTAAAAGGAACAATTATTTTTGAAATCAAAAGATCTGAATTAAAATTTGATTTTGTCAATAACAAGCCATGCCAACACTGTAGCTCTGGGCAAGTCACAATCTCCCTAAACACAGGTTTCACCACCTTTAAAAAGTGGTCAAGAACTCTCCTTCCCCACATTGATAGAACTGAGATAAAGTCTATGAAACCATTTTGTAAATGATAATCTTTTGAATACAAATTGAGATACTTATAATTCTATCTAGCTTAAAAGTAACTTCAAAAATATTCATTATCAATTGACAAATTCAATTTTGTACAAGTGGCAGAGTTTATAATCCCATTACCACCTCTCTTAACATACCACGACACATTGCGACCATTTCACAGAATAATAATGTCTTTGGAATATATATCTTCATTAATTTCTAATCTAGAGAGCCTTCTTTTCCATAAAATGCTATTTCTTTAGATAGACTAATTTATACTTTAATTTGACCTAGCATAAAACAAAAGCAGCAAATGGTGCTTCCCTCTGTTAACCTGGCACAGTTATCACAGATTGTGACATGAGTTCTACGTCCCAGGTCTGAGTCTAACCAGGTGTGGGACCTCAGCAGGTCACCACTCAACCTCTCAGAGCCTCACGCTCCCTCAATATAAAATGAGAAGCCCCCACCCTCCCACAGCTATTGAGATTTAAGTGGGAAGACACATATAAAAATGCCTAATGGGACAATTTATGGGCTCCACAAATATTAGCCTTTCCCCCTTATATTCTTTTAGCTTCTTCATATCAACGCAGAAAAATTAAAATATAAAAACAAAATCACAGAAGTTCTAACCCATAAACAATGTAAACTTACAAGTAGGTGCTCTGTCATTTCCTAGCTCCCACTGCAGGACCTCCTGTCCCCTCTCCTCCTCCTTCCTGGCTCCTCTCAGAGGACCTGCACCCACTTCTCCCTGCAGACCATGTGCCAGACGCCTCCACCACACCCAGGCCTGACTGCAGTTTCCTGTGAAGGCTCGGGCAGGTGCATCTCAGCCAGAGTCAGTCCCTACTTCTCAAAGGCAGAGACAGAGACGAAGAATATGCTGAAATAACAAGGAGGCGAGTAAGTGCGAGGGCGACTGTTATGGAGCAAACATGCACCCAATGCTTCCTGTCAGCTGGCCACTGGGCTCCTGGGGCCAGGGATTCCCGCACTAGAAGACTGGGTCCAGAAACAAAAGCAGGGTTTGCAAACTCAACTGTACACAGTGGCCAGTGAAATTAATGCAGCAAGAGGAGCAAAAGAAACAATGATGTGAGGAAAGCGTCTAGACTAATAGCATTTTCAGAGGAGTCTCAAGGGGACATTCTTTTTTTTTTTTTAATATATTTTTTTGATTTCAGAGAGGAAGGGAGAGGGAGAGAGAAACAGAAACATCAATGACGAGAGAAAACCACTGACCGGCTGCCTCCTGCACATCTCTTGCTGTGAATCAAACCGCAACCCAGGCATATGCCTTGACTGGAATCGAACCATGATCTGGTTCATAGGTTAACACTCAACACTAAGTCACTCTGGCCAAGCTTTAAGGAACATTCTTGACATTTGCTAGAGAACTTGAAATGAGACTATGTCTATTGTGTAATCTTACACTGTGCACCACTATTAAGACATGGCCAGTAGCACTCCAAACTGAATTTTATAAATCTTACAACTGTCCAGTGAATAAGAGGATATCATGCTATATTTTTATATATTAAAACTTTGACTTTTAAATTTAAAAAATATATACAAAACACTGTATAACCCTGTTACATAATTTCTTCATTTTCATTTTACCAGGAATTATAAACAATCAAAGTGACTCAGTTGAAGATATAGTGACCTAGAAATTGTAACCCAGTTGGGAAGAGGCCACACACTTCAGTAAAATATGCTGCCACATCTTGATTTCATTCACAAGACTAAGATGGGCACATAAACAAAAACTAAGGAGGCCTTGGCCGGTCATGGGTTCCACTTCCAGTCTAGAGCAAGTACCAGGATTGCAGGTTCAAATCCCAGCCTAGGTCAGGGCACATGCAGGAGGCAATCAGTCCATGAGTGTCTCTCTCACATCAATGTTTCTCTCTCTCGCTCTCTCTCTCTCTCTCTACCCACACCCCTTCATTCCACTCTAAAAAAAAATCAATGGAAAAAATATCCTCCAGTGAGGATTAACAAAAAAAAAAAAAAAAAAAAGGAGTTAGAAAAGATGGCCAATTCAGTAGTGCTACTTCTCAACCTAATTAGACAATCATGATCCAGCTCTACCTTTCACAAGTAGCTGGATTTAGGCAGAGAAAACCAATTCTGGTAATATAAAGATGGCTTGGTGCTGTACACCTGAGACTAATCCTATCTAATAAAAGAGTAATATGCAAATTAGGTGTCACTCCATGACAAAGATGGCCACCCCCAGGGACACAAGATGGCCTCCCCCATAGCCACAAGATGACAGCGCCCAGTCCAGCTCAGCCCTGCCACTGAAATGGTCAGGCCTGTTACCTAGGCAGATGGCGGGTGAGGTGGGGGGCCCAAGGGTCAGAAGAGGTGATCAGAGGGGGTTGGGGTCCCCTGCCCAGGACAGAGGCCTTCACCAGAGGCCTCAGGCATGGGCAAGGGTGGAGCTGGTGATTGGAGGGGTCAGGGGCAGAGCCAGTGATCGGAGGGGTATGAGGGTGCCCTACCCAGGCATAAGGCCTGGGCCAGAGGCCTCAGAGCTGGGTAGGGGCAAGTCCAGAGATCGCAGGGACCTGGGCTCCACAGAGCCAGCAATGGGAGGGGCAGGGGAGGTGCCTGAGATCACAGAGGTCTGGGCACCAATAGAGCCTGCAAAGCAGGGGTTTGGGGGTCCACTGCCCTGGCCTGCATCCTTGGCCAGAGGTTACAGGTCTGGGCAGGGGTGGAGCTGGGATTGGAGGGGTAGGGGTGGAGCAAGTGATCAGAGTGAACTACAGAGGAAACACCTTTTCTTACCGCTCACTGGCTAAGCTCCCTGTATGCCACTGGTAATATTCTTAGTAACTTGGGTAATAAGAATCCCTAAAGGCGATCTAGGATTTTTCCACCACACTCCTGGAGAAAAAAGAAAGTCCACTGCTGGAGGACTAAGAAATGTTATATCCTGCCCTAGCCAGTTTGGCTCAGTGCATAATGCCTCAGCCTGCTGACTGCAGGGTCTAGGTTCAATTCTGACCAAGGGCATGTACCTAGGTTGCAGGAAGTTGCAGGCTCCTCCCTGGCCAGGGCCCAGGTCAGGGCTCATGAAGGAGGCAACTAATCAAAGTGTTCCTCTCACTTTGATGTTTCTCTCTTTTTTCCTTCTTTTCCACATTCTCTAAAAATCCATGGAAACATATCCTCAGGTGAGGATAAAAAAAAGAAAGAAAGAAAAGCCATATCCTATGAAAGATACATCTTGAAAATGCCTAAATAAAGTTGTCATTTCTTCATGGTGAAGGGACTAGAGTCCGTGTAGATGAAAACACCTTGGTGGCTGCGGTGATTGGCAGTAGCTGCAGCAGCGGGGCGATGGGGCTGATGGTTTCCCCTGATTTGCCTGGTCGCCTCCCACGAAGGGAGGCCAGACTGTGGCTTAGGTCCACTCCCCAAGGGGATCAGGGAGCAGGCCTAAGCTGTCAGTAGGACACCCTCTGTGGGCTCCCAATATGTGAAAGGTGGAAGGCTGGGCTGAGAAACGCCCCCCCCCCAAGTGCATGAATTTCGTGCACCAGGCCCCTAGTATAAAATAATATTGAATGTAAACTGAAAAATTAAATTATAAATAAGTAAATATGCTTTGGGTAATGGCAGGTAATTGTCTGAAATGGAGAACCTAAACTAAAAAACCCTCTTTTTTAACTTCCTATTATGCCCTTCATGCCTGATTATTCTGGAAGTGGTTAATAACTTGCTGTTACATTTTTTTCCTTAAGACTTAAGAGATTTCAGGTGATAGCTAAACTTGCCCAACTCCAGAACAGTCAGACTTCACACTGAATCTTTAGTGATTTTAATTTATAACAAAATAAGACAGATTTAAAAAAAAAAGATTTATATAAAATGCTTTAAACGTAAAACAAGTTACTAGTATGTAGACAAATGACAAAAGGACCGTGTATGTACACATCAGTTATATTAAAAAGTGAAAACAATTAGTTCAGAACAGTGATTACCCTGAGAAATTGTGGGAGAACAAAACTGTCAATGAAATGAGCACTGTCACAAAAGGTAACACAAGACAGTGACAAATTAAACAACAGGGAAACAAAGCTGCCACTTGTGGAGATCTGAACATGGTTTAACAAGTGAGTCTAATCAGTGCAAGCACGACATATTCCACACTTAGAGACAAGTTCATGGTCGCACAAAGGATGTCAAAAAGTAAAGAAGGGAATCACTAAATGAAGCGAGTAACAAATGGTCCAATCAAAAGGTAACCACAGAACTTTCTAGGTAGAAGAACCAGCTGAGCTGCTCCCCGCCTCAATATAAAACTCACACAAAAGCATAGACTAGGAAAATCATTTATGAAATTAAAAGAGTAACATTAAATTTGTGATGATGGAATTGAAAGGATGGCAGTGAAACACATTTTTAGGGACCTCGTGTCTGCCCTGAGCATTCCCCATGTGGAGCCGCTCCCCATCTGACCTTCACTCTCTTCTTGCCCCCCCTCTTCCCATTCCTAGCTCTTCTGTGACCTCCAATGAGTCTTCTCAGCTTTCATACAAGAAGCTAATTTACAGCTTCTCTTTTATCTGTGTGATAAACCAACCAATCAAAGTATGTGACAGAGACTGGCTCTTGGACCTCCTAGGTCAATCTTTATCACCAGGTACTCAGCCACTAACTGCATTCTCTGTCAAAAGTGTGGGACTCTGAGCAACCTCTAGGCTTAAGACTGTTTGAGAAGATCCCAGGAGTTTCAGAAAGCCAGCCTCTACATACAGCCTAATAGTATAAAAATCCCATGTGTCTGTACCTACACACACATGCACCAGTGTACATGTTCATTTACTTAATATTTACTGAGCATTTTTATTTAATTTTGGCACGAGGCAAGATTACATAGATTATTCTTTTAATCCTACAAAAAAACTATGAGAAGGGGCTATTACTACTCTCATTCAACACGAGACAATTATGAGAAGGTAATACAACTTATCCATAGTCACAGAGCATGAACTTGGGTAAAGAGTAAGATTTGAGCCCAAGCTTCCATGATGAGTCAAACCTCTACAATCTACTGTACACATTAACATGTGTTAAACATCTGCATATACGGATCTTGTAACATAGAAACACACATGAAACCTGTATTTTCATGTTGACCAATGTCACTCCAATCAATTTAATTTAAAAACAACAACAAAAAACCTGTGTTTAAACACCTGGATAAGATAACTGGGAATCAATTGACAGAATGACAATAACACAAAAGACAGTAAGACATTTTAAATTAGAAATTTGAAGACCAAAAAGAATACTCATTTCCTTCCTGCTTGCCTCCAAGAGAAAGTACTTTAGCTTCTTAACAACCATAAAGAAAAGGACTAAGAAGTATAACAGGAAGAAATTTACACGGGGATATCTACTTTATTTATTCTGTCCATTCTACAGAATACAGTTGGGGGGAAATTCTCAATTTATGACATCACTTACTCTCTGAATGTGATTAATATTTGTTTCCATCCTTGAAAGCTAGAAAGAATGCACATGCTCCTCGTATTTCTGTAATAAAAGCTGCCATTGACTACTGGCACAGTGAGTAGGACACTAGGCCCCAGGTGCCTGTAGCATTGCATACAGCCCTCCCATGCACTGCTCCAACTCACATAGCTAAGGCTCTGATATCTAAAACACGTGCTTCATTGCATACCTCGCCGACCTACGCCATTTCCTTCTCCAAGGGCAAACACCTGCAGAAGACTGTGCAAAAGCCACAAAACCAGTAATGATTCCATCCAGAACAAGCAACTGAACCCTGGAGAACCTAAAGAAGAGACCAGGAAAAACACACTTCACATCTTCATCTCACAGGACAACTGTCTCGTGTGTAAGAAAATAACAGAAGTAGGACCGAGGACTGCCCACACAGCTACCAGCTCTGACATCACCATTACACTGTCTATTCTGGGGCTTAACCTACTCTGAGGCTAGGTGGGGATGCCTGCCTTTCCTTCCTGCCCTACCAATGCCTTTTCCCACTCAGCTAATTAAAAGTGGGTAAAACTCCAGTTAGCAGTGTTGCTACTTTTTCAGAGGAAGAGACTGGCTGTGAACTGAAAATACTGGTCCCAAAAGAGACATTGGATTTAGGCAGACTCAGGAAATGTCAGTTGTGTCTATTTCACTCCTTCGCTGGCACAGTTAACTACACACATTGGGAAAAGCAGTTTTCCTATGAAGCACAAGCGTCCCACTGCACTAGCACTAGAGCTGCCGTGGGGCCTCCAGGGGAAGCCACAGTCCCTGACCTGGCACATAAGCCTGCCTGGGAGCCAGCCCGGCCAGTCAGGTACCCGGCCCTTCTGGATTCAGTGCTGAGGAAGCACAGTGCTGCACGAACCAATCTTCCAACCTCCACAGCCACATCAGAGCAATCACATCCACTCTGTGGCATTGCAGTCTACTGATAATGACCCAAGTTATCTATGCATCCAGACCTCTCCTATGAACTCCAGATTCTAATGTCCAATTGCCATCTCAATTAAAAATTCAAAAGACATCTCAGACTTAAGACACCCAAACTCTGCCCATAACTAACTCTTTTCCTCTCCCCAACTCCTAATCTACCTTTCCCATGATGTTCTCCATCCTTTCCATTCCCCAGGTCCAACTCCTTACAGGCAATCCTCACTTTTACACCCCTCACTTAAATTGTCACCAATTCCTCTCAGTTCTGCCTTAGAGATAGGCCCAGAATCTGACCATTACCGCCAGCTGGATGAATGCAGAGGGTGGCATTCCTCTGGAGGCTTCAGGGAGAAATCCATTCTCTTGGTTTCTTCAGCTTCTGAAGGCTGCCTGCATTTATTGGCTCATGGCCCCTTCCATGCATGACTCCACCCTTGTGATTCTGTCATCACATCTACTTCGTATTCTCTCTTACCCTCCTGCTTCCCTCTTCTAAGGACCCTGTAACTATAGTAGGCTTACCTGGGTAATGTGGAACCATATCCCCATCTAAATCACATCAGTACAGTCCTTATACCAGCAAGGTAACATATCCCCAGGTTCTGGTGAGAGGACGAGGGCATCTTTGGGCCATTATTCATGCTCCTGCACTATCTCACCCTGAGTAAAGACCAAAGTCCTTACAAATGCACAGAAGTTCCCATAGGATGTAGTCCCTACTTCCTACCTAAGCTCATCTCTTCCAACTCTCCCCGTTGCTCACTCTGTCCAAACTACACTAATCTTGCTGTTATCCTTCAACATACAAGCCCACCTCATTCCCTGGCACTTGCTATTCCCTCAACCAGAGAAACTTCCTCCCTAAGGTCTCCGATTAAAAGACATCATCATTGCCCTGACTGGTTTGGCTCAGTGGATAGAGCGTCAGCCTGCGGACTCAAGGGCCTCAGGTTCGATTCCGGTCAAGGGCATGTACCTTGGTTGCGGGCACATCCCCAGTAGGGAGTGTGCAGGAGGCAACTGATGGATGTTTCTCTCTCATAGATGTTTCTAACTCTCTATCCCTTTCTCTTCCTCTCTGTAAAAAATCAATAAAATATATATTTTTTTAAAAAAAGGCATCATCATAGTAGTGAGGCTTTCTCTGTTGACTCTATAATAGAGCAACACCCCCCCTACCCCAATATGGACTTTCCCTCCCATGCTGATTTTTCTTCCTAGAGTACTTACATCTGATAAGCTATCCATCCATCATCCATTCATCCTCCCCAACTAGAATGCCATAAGGCATGCTTCATCTCTTGCTGTATCCCCAGAAAATAAAACATGAAGCCACAGTTGCTGAATATGTGAATTTTACTTTATCCACAAAGTAAGCTCCTTGGAGACAAGACCTGGCCTAAAGTAGGAACTCAGTAAATGTCTGAATGAATGAATGAATGGATGGGTAAATGACAGACCCAATTTTCAATGGATAAACTGGACTAACATCAAATGAGTTACTGTGTAGGAATCAGACATAATGGTTAAAGTAACATATTCAGGGTTACACAACAAAAGGAAAATAATAAAATTACATGTTAAACTCCATTCAAGCCCCTGACTTTATTTTGCTGTTTCTCTGCATGTTCTTATATCTGATAGGTCAGAACCCAATTGGAGTCCCTTGCTTGGCCCAAATACTCTTACCAACAAGGTTTCTAGTTAATAAACTCTGAATTTATTTTTAAAGGAAATTTCACAGAAATCTCTTAAGCCCTAATCTTGCTTTTCAGATATATAAAAAATAAAAATACAGGAGAGAGACCATTATCCACACTTTAAAATGTACCCGGAGCAAACCTGCAGCCAGCGGATGCTGGTGGGACAGATATAGGAAGGTTCAGGTACATCAGGCCCTCACTGGCCCGTAGCCATAAGAGCACCTTGTGCATTCAACACACAGACAGGCACTCCAGCTGTGGCTGGGTGTTTACTGGGGAAAGAACGAACGACAGTCACGGTGCAGCTGGCTTGGAGTGGGAAGTGCAATAGCGATTTGTTTCCCAGAGGCCGTCTCGTCAGCATTTTGCAGTTTTACCCTAGCCCTGCTGCTCGCACACCAGTCCAGTCGGCCATATCATGTCAGCGGTCGCCCTACGACAGCCTGGGGAAGCGAGCAGTGCCGCATCGTGTTCACACTCAGAAACCGCTTTCTAGGAATCCGTCTACTGGCACAAATGGGAAGGAGGACCACACATTGGTTAGGAATGTGGACCTGGAGGACAGTCTGTCAGGGTTCAGATCTCACCTCTGTGACTCACTGTGTCCCTATGAGCGTGTCACCTATCCTCTCCAAGCCTCAGTTTCTTCCCCTCTAAAAAGTCAGCTTACTGTGCTTATGACAATGACAGGAGTGAACACATGCTGGCTAGTGATATTATTATATCACTGTTTATTATACTTGACTTTTTAAAAAATCAGTGTTTAAAAATAAATAATACATCTGTCTTCATCTTCAGGTTATATTTGTAACAGAAACTCCCAGGGGTTTATCATTTATTTCCAGCTAAGTGTTTACCTATAATTAGGGAAAACTGCCACCAGACAGATGTTAAGATTAAGCTTTTCTAGATATGGCTCACACAAAAAATAAAGTTATTTAAAGACTTTCTCCTTAATTCTACTGCTGAGTAAAAAACATGTAAGTTGTTATCAGAGAGCTTAACAGAAATGTTAGACAAATATGATAACATGCAGCATTTAAATAGGATAAGCAATGTAAGATTTAAGATATAAATACATAGGTTTGTGAAGGTTCAACTACATTTTGTTCTAACAAATTATTATCTGATAGAAATAATTGATTAATCTAAGGCCCTACACTGCCTCACTGCTTGACAAATGAAGTAAGATAAAAAAACAAAATTCACTTTATTTTTCATTTCTCCTAATCACACTAATCAAGGATGCACCAAGCGAGCTTTACCAAATTAGACAAGAACTAGTCTCCTGCAGGGAAATTCTCATTTCACAGGTTGGGAGGGAGTAGGTACTCCTATTGTACAAAAGCTTGCCTGGTATTACCAACGCTAACACTTGTGGCTACCAATCACTGTATAGAAACTTTCTTTTGAAATAAGTTTTCTGCCTTAAAACATTTGTGCCAGGCCAGTGTGGCTCAGTGGTTGAACTTTGACCCATGAACCAGGAGGTCAAAGTTCAATTCTAGTCAAGGGCACATGCCTAGGTTGTGGGCTCGATCCACAGTGTAGGGTGTGCAGGAGGCAGCCAATCAATGATTCTCTCTCTCATTATTGATGTTTCTTTCTCTCTCCCTTTCCCTTCCTCTCTCTGAAATCAATAAAAATATACATTTTTTAAAAAGTTTGCAAGGACATTTTCTTGATCCTGTAGCCTGCTCCTAAAGTGAGACTGGACTACTTCTAACTCAGAGAAGGGGAGGTGCTGAAAAGCAGCACAACTCTCTTTAGACCTTTTATACTAACAAAGGAGCTCAAGGACATAAGAAAAGTTGGGGGGAAAACTTTCCATTTGTCCCATGGAAGCATGTGAATGCTTTTCCTTTAGACCAGCGCTGCCCAAAAGAACTTCCTGTGCTGATGGAAGTGTTTCCTATCTGCATTTTCCACACGTGGCTACTGAACAGTTGAAATGTGGCTCGTGGCTGAACAGCACAGCTCTGAGCAGAAGTCTGACTGCCTGCTCACAGCCTTTCCAAAACCTTGCTGGCCTATTCAAGGGTCTCATGTCATTCATCATTCAGGACATATTCCTTGAGCACATAAACCACGTACATAGTAAGCAGGGGAGAACAAATATAGAAGCCCCTGCTCTGACTGGGCTTACATTGGGTTACGTGTGTTTTTTTAAAATGATGGTATTTGGGGGCAGAAAGCAAAGTCTTAGTTTGAGAAACAATGCAGTTCGATGTACAGAAGAAATGAGAGGATACCGAGGGTGTGCATGAGCAAAGTGAACTCAGGAGCCTTTTCTGACGAGTAGCATAGCCTGTGACGGAAGAACAGGTTTGGATGTTCTTTCTGAGGAAGGTCAGAGGCCAAAGGGGCACCTGAGTAACAAGGCAGAGTAGTAAGATTCAGCTGCCAACAGGAAATGGGATAGGACAGAGGAATTCCCAGCTAGAACACATTTCAAATTCCCACTGGAGGTGGAATCAGGAGGAAACCAAATTCATGACTGGGAAAGGTATTCAAGCAGCTGTAAGAAACATAACTATTTGGTAAGTTTTTAAGAGATTAAAATGTAAAAATACAGGATTAAAAAAAGTAAGAGTGTTCATTTAATTAAAAAACCAAAACCCATTCCCAGCTAGTAAAGGAGGAGTCACAGATAAGAGGATCGCCACGGATCTGGGCTCTTTTCGCTGCAGGGTGCAGGCAGCTGGGCTGGGTCATCTCTCATCAGCCATTTCTGAGACACTGCAGTGGCAGCCACTGAATGCTGAGCCAGGGAAGGCCAAACCTGGCACAGCTGAATGCTGGGCAATGACAAAAGCTAGTAAATGATCAGGACTGGGTGCCTCGGTGAAGGGTATTGCCAACAGGAGGAGGAAGGGTTGTTCAGAATTGTTGCATTTGGGTAATCGGTATTAATTAAATCCAGAAGTAAGCTCATTCATCAGCAACCTTACCTAGTTCTGGGGGTAGAACAGTCAGGCGGTTGCCCTGAATGTGGAGCTCCTTAAGCTGAGTAAGCTCTCCGATTTCCTTAGGCAGCGAGATCAGGTCATTGTCCCTAAGGCTGAGCTAAATACAAGAAAACAAGGAGCTGTCAAAACAATTTCATGTAAATTCCCTTAAAGAGGCGTTCAACATAAACTCTGTCCTCTTCCAGGCCCTCTCTTCTTTAAGCCTCAATACTTTCAATTTATTTACAAGTGACTGCAGATGAACAAGAAACAGCACCAAGAGCAGTGGTTTGTTTCTGCAGAACAAACCCTACTCCTGCTCAAATTGACTTGATTCTACTCCTACAGGGGCTGCAGAAGTGAATTGATTTTCTCAGAATTTAGATAAATTACTTACTATCTGCAACTTTGTGAGCTTCCCAATATCTGGCGGCAGGATTTCAAAATCGTTGTCACTTAGATAGAGTGCACGCAGGGTGGCTGCAAATTAAACAGCAATATATAAACAGGGTGACATGGAACCCAACCACTTGAGGTCTGATCAATACAAGGGAGTCAGCTTTGATTAATAACCCTGGCTTGGTGAGAAGCCTGTGACATACCTAGAGCTCACAATAATAACAAGCAGGTCAAACTTAGATTTACTGGCTTATTGTGGGGCTGGTGTGTTCAGGAAAACATCTATATCCAAGAGGACTGACACAATTAACAACTGTGGGCACCAGTTTTTGGCACAAAATGTCAATATACCCTCAGAAAAGATAGCTATTTTTCTCCTATTACTTCCGATTCACATTTCTTACCTCATTTGCATCCAAAGTAAAACAAAGAAAACCACTGTGTCACTTATATCAATACTTAAGGCAAAAGGGCTCTTTCATGTAAAGAGAACTATCTATATATATAAAAGTCTAAGCAACCGTTACAACCAGTTGATCAAATGACCATTCACTATGACGATGCACTGACCACCAGGGGGTAGACACTCAATGCAGGAGCTGCCCCCTGGTGGTCAGTGTGCTCTCACAGGCAACCTCCCAAGGCTGGCCAACCTCCCACAGTCCCTCCCCCTGGCCGGATGCCCCGATGGAGACTGGGTGAGATGGCACTGATTAGCCCCAATCGCTGGCCAGGCTGAGGGAGCCCCCTCACCCCCATGCACAAATTCATGCACCCGTCCTCTAGTGTTAAAAATAAATCAATTACTAAAAGGCTTTCTGGTGGTGGAAGCCATAATCACCCGTCCTCTAGTGTTAAAAATAAATCAATTACTAAAAGGCTTTCTGGTGGTGGAAGCCATAATCACTGTTCACTGTTTCCATAATCAGACTCATTACAGTTGACCCCTGACCCATGAGGAGGTTAGAGGAAAGGATGCCCTGCACTGTCAAAGACCCACACATAGCTTTTAACTCCCCAAAACTTAACTACTAATAGCCTTCTGTTGACTGGAAGCTTTACCTAAAACATAGCCTATTAACACATATTGCATATGTCATATGTAGTATAAACCATACCAGTATTCTTACAATAATGTAAGCTAGAAAAAAAAAGGTTATTATGAAAATCATAAGAGAAAATCTATTTCCTGTATTTATTTTTAAAAATCTACATATAAGTGGACCTGCCTTTGAAGTTCAAGTCTGTGTGTTCAAGGGTCGACTATACTATTACTTGTTTCTATGGCCTTAACAACAAAAATAAATGAAGACAAAGAGGCTAAAATAATGACTTGGAGTCTAAACATAGAGAAAACACTAACTTAGGCAGAATACTAATAATCAGAAATTTGTTCACAGTATTACACAACGGTGATATGATCCAAACTACTAAAAATCTCAAAGAATCTTTTTATCCTCAACCAAAAAGGAGTATAAGCAGATGTATGTTTTCTTGTTGTTGCATTCATTTACATTCTAATGTTTTAAAATTCGACAGAATTTTATATTAATTTCCTTAAAAAAAATTTATTCCACGGCCCAAGAAAATATTTTAGAGTTGCTTTCACATGCTTGAGGAAGTCTGAGAGAGGATATAGATAAGGTAAAAAATGTAACTTTAGAAACTAGCTCAGAAAATTCAGTATTTCTGGATGCCATACATGTCACTATTTGGACAAGCAAAACACTCATTGAAGGAAAGTAACTCTTTCCTAAATATTTGACAAGTTCTTGAGAAAATAAGTTTTTCCTAATATTTATGAGCATTTGCAACAAGAATCTGTTTGCAATATGAAAAGCTAAAGTATTTAATTATATACTATCAACAAAATAGAATACATCAATAAGAGCACTTTTTAAAAATATATTTTTATTGATTTTAGAGAGGAAGGGAGAGAAAGAGAAAGATAGAAACATCAATGATGAGAGGGAATCACTGATTGGCTGCCTCCGGAACCTTGGACCAAGCCCGCAACCCAGGCATGTGCCCTTGACGAGAATCGAACCCGGGACCCTTCAGTCTGCAGGCCAATGCTCTATCCACTGAGCCAAACTGGCTAGTGCAATAAGAGCACTTTTTAAAAGGATTAAAACAATAATCATGGCTGGAAATTTTAAAAATTCTGTCAGTGGGTTATTGATAGATAGTTTTATAAATAAGTGATTGGAATATCTTTGGACAAATGTCCTACAAAAAGTTATCTGCAACACACATATAATTATATATTTCATGTTCTTCAAAAAAAGAAACTCAAACTCTTTAGCTAAATACCTCATTTAGATACATAATCTCTATCAGAAAGTTAATATGACATTATTAAAGTCCACTTCAGTGCAATGGTGTCAGATAACTATATATCAAGTACACATACTGCTGAGCTATGAAAGAAAATTCAAAAGAAATCTGTAAAGAAAAACATCTATATGCCCAATTTCTCTTGGAGTTTGGGCCCTGGCAAATAAATATCTTGTTTAGAATGCAAAGTACCATTTTAAGGAGAATTATAGAAGTAAACATTTCTTACTCAGGTAGAAGAAGTTTCCAGGAAGAGAATTTTCATTCAAGTTGTTGTAAGTCAAATCAAGGACCTCAAGAGCTGGGAGAGAGCCAAATCCTCGAGGCAAAGTATTTAGTCTATTCATGCTGTGGGTGGAGAAAAAACCAAGACATCACATATAAAACATATGTTTAGACAGAATACTCAGATCACCTATGTCACAAACCTAAGAGCCATGTGTGAGGGGTTGAAAGCTTAAAAGAAGTCATAATTCTATCATCACTACGTTATTTAACTAGCCTAGTATTTTTAATCCAGGCTGTGAAATATTTGAAAATGTCTTCATTGTCATTTTCTCCAATGGTGATGCTCAATCACTGTTTTACACAGAAAATTAAATCTTCATAAAAGTATCTGTCTTCTAGAGAAAACTTCCTTATGAATGTAGCAATAACACCTCAGAAGACACTTGGGTGAGCTTTGTAGTTTTCACACTTGACTTTATTTCACTATTCCTCCCAAGGAGGGAGGGAGAGAATCACTTTTTTGTTCTGCAGCTCCTAACATTCAAACTGATGTCCAATTAGAATGGTGGTTACAAGGGATTGAGGGAGGGAAAATGGGGAGCAGTTGTTTCATGGGTGTAGAGTTTCAGTTTTGCATGATGAGTAACTTCTGGATATTGGCTGCACAACAGTGTGAATAGACTTAACTCAACTGAATCATACACTTAAATTGGTTAAGATGTTAAAGTTTATGTTCTGTGTATTTTACTACAATTGAAAAATTTAAAAAACATATATATAAAATCTCCAATGAAATGTAAGAAAAAAAAAAAGTTTATTACTCTCTTTTATCATTTTTTTCAAGAATCTATTATTCTTAACACAGTTCCGAACTTTGTGCATAGTTAAAAGTGATTTTAAAATCTTTTTTTTTTTCAGTCTAATACAGGCTGGCAGATGTGGCAAAGTGAGAGGAACTGTGACACAACAAATAATTCTAGACATTTATCCGTCTCATGAGCTACAATCCTGACCACACCCACCAAACAAGCCTCGAAAGAAAGAGTGACCACCTCCGAATGCTTAGAATTTAACAAAATAACCTCCATGAATTCACAATTTGTGAAGCACATTTGTATCATGTATTTCACCTGAATCACCAAAACTATCGTGTAATATAGGCAGGACAGCACTTATAATCATCTCTGAAATATTCAGATGGGGAAACAGGCTGACAGAGGTTAAGGACCAAGGACTTTTGACTTAACTGATGAGGGTGACAGGAGCCTGAGAGCACCCGGCACCTCATGAAGGCAGGCACTCCAACGAATTAGACTCCGACGCAACTGAAGAAAAAGTCCAAAACAGTGGGAAGGGCACGGAAGTATACCTTACCTAAGTCGGCGATTTTCAAACTTCTTCATCTCACGGCACACAAACTAATTTCCAAAATTATGCAGCCCACCAGAAAAAATGTTTTTTGTCGATCCAACAAAAAAAGAATAGTCATAAATTTTATTCATTCAACCCTGATGGCTATTATTGTGTTGGCTGTTGTTATTTTTTTATTTGACAATCTAGTGCCCTGACTAGCAGGGATTGCATGTTTTAAAAATTCCTGTGGCACACCAGTGAAAATCGCTGCCTTGGAAGCAAGGGGCATCTCACTGAAGAGAGTTCCCATCCCAGCTCCACATACAATGAGCCTGAATCTGCTAAACTGCAGGTTTTCTTTCTCTTTGAGCAATAAACCAATCCCCCCAAATGTCAGGAACACAGCAGAGCCCTGTACAGCTGCCAGCAGTACATGACAGGAATAGGCCCTCTGACCTGGTGGGTAGAAAGGGAGCCCTGACTGAAATGATGCTGAAGGTCCAGAAGCGGTGCTGCCAATAGTCCCAGCTACAAACAACGCGAGAAGCTGTAAGGATACTGGCTAGTTCCCTCGACGCCAGCACACACAAAACAACCAGAGAGTCTATCTCTGCAGAACGACGGGGTGTGTAGGGGGCTTCCCCCACAGTGGGCACTAACATCAACCTCCATCTACATGGGACGTGGGTCCTCAGGGTCCCCTCCGAGCACTACCACTCAGGATGTCCAGGAGAGGTTACAGTAGAGGCAGTGGGAGAAGAGATCTAAGTTTGAAGTCCAGCTCTAGCACCTGCTCCTAATTCAGTAAAACCTTCCTAGCTGAAGGCAAGAATCTTTCTCACCTCCGCTATGACCTGTTCACACACTTAGCAGGAAATATAAACATCAAAAATCCAAATCCATGAACATTCAGTGCTGGCTTGGTGAAAACTCCTAACTGTTCACGAGATGAGCTCCAGCCTCTCACAGTGGAAAATTATTCCAGAACAGCTGGCCACGGTCCTTTTGAAATGCGATCATCCTTGAAATAATTACTAACATGTAGCCTATGTGGCTTTACATTTTTTGGAAAATAACTCATAAAGTGAGCCACATTTAAAGAATTAAGAACATAACTCAACTTCTCTTTCTTTATTCAGATGGCCTAAAAGTCCTTTCCCCGAAATATACAGCAAATGGTACTATATAAACTTGAAAAGCAGAGTCTGGTTGCGTGTACCCTTCACATTAGGCATGCACATGGCCTAACTGTAGCATCTCATTGCGTGTATTTTCATTCAAACTGCTTAACCTAAGGAGTGTGCTCTATATATCTTGCCTTAAACAGAACTTTTAGTATAATTCCTTATGCCATTGAGGACAGAAGTATCCTTTCTTGAAACCCATCTTAATTCTTTCCCAGAGAACTAAGAATTTAGTTTAAACTTTGACAATCCTATCTATGTAGCTAGATAATTAAATACAGAAAACTTTACACAATCAATAAAGCACTGAGAGCCGGCAATATGCAAACAGCTCCCAGGACAATAAAGAGGTGACTAAGATACGTTCAATAAAAAAGGAACCTTTGCCCTGACCAGTTTGGCTCAGTGGATAGAGCGTTAGCCTGGGGACTGTGGGGTCCCGGGTTCGATTCTGGTCAAGGGCACGTACCTGCGTTGCGGGCACATCCCCAGTGGGGGGTGTGCGGGGGGGGGGGGGCAGCTGATCAGTATTTCTCTCCCATTGATGTTTCTAACTCTCTGTCCCTCTCCCTTCTGCTCTGTAAAAAATCAATAATATATATATATATATATATATATATATATATATATATATATTTTTTTTTTTTTTTTTTTTTAAAGGAACCTTTACAACTACATCCTAAGGCATCTGGAACCCAGCCAAACAAATTCTGAGCTCAGGAGCTTCCGAAACCTGGCTCCACCTATATTTCTATTTCAGCTCCCCACAGGTATAATACCATCGCATCCGTATCCGTCTTGCCAGTTTTACCCCCTCTGTATTTTTCACATATCATCCCTCCCCTGCCTCCGTTCTCACTGCCCAAGTTCATAAGGAACATCATTTAGCATTCTCACGAGGCTCCTGACCTCCAGCCATACCTCCCTGCAGCTTTATACAAAAGTCCTTCACACATCCTTCATACAAAAATCTGAACCCATATCTTTCCCGCCACTCTGCTGTGCAAGCTCTTCAATGGTCAGCGTGACAAAATCGGAGCTCCTTTATTTGACACACAGGCCCTTCATTAGCACACTGACTCCTTGCTGATGATTTATCTGTTTGCCTTCATTAGCACATTGACTCTTTGCTGATGATTTATTTGTTTACAGTCTACTTCCCCACTGTGATGTATGCCCCATATGGGCTGGATGGCCACTACCTACAACACAGCCTGGTACATAGTTGGAAGCTCAAAAAATACTCATTAAATCCAGAGCAGAGATTCATGCTTCTCTTCTCCCCTCTTACCATACTGCGCTATCCCTCATATTTCATACTCAGCAACACCAAACCACCTGCAATGCGTGGAACATGCAGGGCTCTGAGCTCTCAAACATGTCATTCTCACACTCTGAGATGTCTTCCCACTGCTTGGAGTCTGCGAAATTCCTTCTGATGCATCAAGTCTGGGCTCAAATACTACCCTTGCAGGATCTCTTCCCCCTGAGAATTTTCCCTGTAGACTACTGTGCCTCTGCTCCCTCTCCCACTGCACTTCTAGAACCTGCCACATATCAGGGACCCAGCTGTACACTGTCACTGTTTGCTAACAGCCAGCTCTGCCCCCATTCTTACCGGCAGGGACTGTGATTTTCACCATTGGCCCCCAACACGAGCAAAGTTCTCGATGCGGAATAGGCACTTACATAGTCACAAAATAAATGAATTAGTAAGAATAACAATGGTGATGATAACAGTTAACACTTATGTACTGCTTACTATGTGCCAGGCACTGTTGCTAGCACCTGATATGTACATAGCAACTAATTTAATACGTGAAAAAATTAATAGTAAGAATATACCTAGTTTTATATATCTAGTATATGTATCTAGTTTTAGATTCTTTACAGATGCTAATTAAATATCATGACAATAATTTTCAAAACGAAGATCTACAGGGAAGATCCTTTCTTTGGGTATATAGTCTCCATATTTATAGGGGGAAATCCCATGTGCTAAAGTATTCTTTCCCCTACTTTAAACACTACTTCCCCTCTGACATTAGGGAAAAAAATGTTCACGGATCTTAAAAAGATCATCTCTCAATCAGAATGAACATCAAAACAAAGAGTGTCTAACCAAAAACTCCCCACGCAAAGAATGAACTAAACTAAAACTCATTCCATGAATGAGATTTTTCTCCATGATTGCTTCTTATTAAATTGATAAATACCTGGCCAGCTTCTATTACCACTCCATGTAAATCACTTCCTTACTAGAGCATTTAACGGCTATGATTTCATGAATCTATTACTTTACACAGTCAATGAGGATGAGTGGACACGTCTATCTGAGAGCTATAACAATGAAGCTGGCATTCGGAAGCTCAAGTTCTGGGTGGTATCTATGATGTCTGATAGATGGGGTCCTCTGCCTGGCATGGCCCCCAACCGTAGGGGGCCCTGGGAACAAGTCACTTCACCTCTTAGAAAGGGCTTGGCTTCCTTTCCTGGACATGAAAGCGGAGTGCCTGCCTGCCTTCCCTCGTAATGGCTGAGAGGGCCAAATGCTGACGTGAGGACTTTGAAAACTATCAAGTAATATATGGAGCAAGGGATTACTCTTCATTGATACCTGCTTCTGCAACCTCAAGTGAACCAAACTTCCCCTCATCTTTGTATAAAGACAGAAGTAAGATTAGAACCTATTGACTACATAAAAGAATTGCAAATATCAATAAAGCCATGTTAAGAAATGTACCCTCTCCTCAGAGAAAGAAGGCGCTTTGTGAACTACCTCTACTTGACACAGAGCAGAGTCAACCACATTACAACTGGCCTGAACAATTACAGCCAAGCAAATAAGTCCCTTCAGGATCACTATCACTGAAATAAAATTTTATTGGAAACAAAATACAGAAAAGAAAAAAAAAAACACAAAACAGCCTTATTGCACCAACAATTAGCTTCTCAATCAGTTCTCAAAGAGATCTGCATTAATGTAGACCATTGCAAGGATGTATTAAAACAATAAAACTTTGAAAAAAAACTAAAACATAAAAGGAAATGAGGAATCAGATCCTCCCATGTGGGAACATAGGTGCCCTCACCCCTGCCCATGCCACAGTCCCTCCACCTCCTCCTCACTTCCTTCGCCCAATACTCACCCGAGGTTCAGGTGCTTCAGTTTCTGAAGGCTGCTGATCTGTGTGGGCAGTTCCTCAATCTGGTTATTAAAAAAGTTAAGCACTTCCAAATTCTTCAGCTCTGCTATGTTTGCAGGCACAGCTATGGAGACAAAAATGCTGACTGTGAACTCAGGAACCTCACTCCTTATAGGGAATGCCAGCAACACACTGCATTTTTCTTCACATGGAAGAGAACCATCCAGTATGATCATCTAATTCATATATACTTACATTTTGTATGTTTTTCCTAGATTGTAACTCACCACTGAGTAGAAAGGGAAATGTTTCTTCAAAGGGCAAAGAGAATGTCTGTGCTACAAACATCCTATAAGTGATTATTACGAAGCATACAAACTTGATAATCATCATACAATGTCTGATAAGTGCACTTTTCCTTCCTTTTGGTTTCCTTGCAGCGAGTGTACTCCAAGTCCCATCCTTAATGATACGTTCATCAAGCTGTGTCAATACTCTGGTACCTGAGGAGCTGTTCTCTTCACATTGCACTAAATCACAATTTAAGATCGACCTTAAATGATAAAATATTCAACCTACCCAGTCTCTTATTTTGGCCTTTGCACTTTGATCAGTACACACACACACACACACACACACACACACACGTTACATCAGCGTAGCAACAGATCAATGCACTGTTATTATATAGAAATAGGAAAAAACCAACTCTGTAGCATGATATGAATACTAATAGGCAGGTCAAATGTTAACATATAACAGTTGGGGCCTGACAGATTCTTCCTTCCCTACAGTATACCTGCAAACACAAATTTAAAAGCAAAGGCTTCTTTATCTCAAAAGTACTAACTCTCAATTGGTAGCAGAAATACTTCCCATAGGTACTTCATGTATCCATCTGCTGATTCAAGTTTTCTATAAATATTTTAATTGGCCGTGAATGCAAACACCAATCCCAAGACTATGCAGGTAACTGAAGCCATTGAAATGGGCCTTGGGCACAACACAAGAATTCTGTCTCATGTCAGTACATGTCCTTTCCATCCCTCCAGTTCCCTCCAGCGAATGCTCCAGACTGCTGAGAAAACCGAGGAGCACTTTGCTTAGTATCACTACAAAGGTGTGTGAAATCCCAAACAGACGTCTAAAATAATTACAGAGAGCGCCATTCCAAGAACTCCAGTGTGTAACTCCAGGGGAATAAATAAATAGGACAGGCACACTGTTCAATCTAGTCTGGGGTCATCATTTCAACTTTATAAAATGTCTAAGATATCGATGACAGGATTTCTTTTAAAGGGAGGAGGCTTGGTAAGAGATAAGGGAAATGCTTTCCTTGCAGGAGGGGACTGTGAATAATACAAATCATTCTAGACTAAGGGACTAGGAAGCAGTGATCCAGATGGAAAATGAGCAAGGCATTTAGATTTGTTTCTGAAGTGGCTGGTGGTAGGGATGGAGACAAGAGGACAGATTTTAAGGGGATAATAGTGGCAGCTGGGAAACCACACTCTTGGACACCAATATGAATGCATGTGAACCCTGCCTACACAATTTGACTACAAAAGCACATTTTTAGATGTGTAGTCAAAAACACACTTTAATGCAAATGAATGGTATTCACTTTATGTAAATGATCATGAAGAAAAGCAGGCTGTGCCTGCTGAGTTGCCAGGTGTCAGCTTACCTGTTCTGAACCTGGACCATGAAGTGTGTGAGCGCCACAGATGACAACATTGCTCAGAGACCTGCCCGTTCTCCTGTTCCCCCTCCAGCTACCACAAAGTTTCTCTCCTGCCTTCATCTGATTAGTCTGAAGAGCAATAAAGAAACTTAGTGCAACCAGGAGAAAACGATGATCCCAATTTAGCCACAAACCAAGAATAATGCAGCCAGAAGTACTGCTGCCTTCCCAAAGTTACTTTGCCAATGCAATTAAATGTTGGTCTGAAGGTATCGCCTTTTTGACAGGATGAGAGATTATTTCACTCTCCTTGCTAAATCAGTCCAATTTAAAGCCACAAATTATGCGAAATGTGATTCAGGGCTCTGTTTTGTGGACATAAACAATAACCCCACATTCAATTTACTAAACCTCTCCCAGCCTTTTGGTGTGCATGTGAATTGTGTGTTTAAGACTCCATTCAAGCTAGACAGGGAAAAAAATTACACAGCTAGTATTCTCCCTAAACATTGAGTTCTTCCCACGGCCAAAGTAAAAAGCGAAAGAAATTAACATTCAGACCTGTGTGGATGGGATAACATTTACTCTTTCAACCAATATTTAGCAAATGCTTATTATGTGCACAGAACCATACCTGTAGCACCCAGAATTTCAATACTTTGAGCATAAAGTCAGAGAGGCCTACTATTTAAAGAAAGTAATCTACAGAAGGAGTAGCAGAGTCGATAAATGGAAACAGGCCTAGTGCTTAGAAAACAAACTACAACAAAAATGCCCATAAAAAAAATAACCAACTAACATAATAACTTGTGCAATAACGAAACCATACACATCCATGGCAGGAACAATTCATGAGACACTATCATAAAAGGCAGCAGCAATATGTCACTGGTCAGAATACTCTGGTGAAATTTTTCAAGATACCTATGTGACACATTAGCAAGAGTAATATTTTAAACTATTAACAAAAGAACGAGCTCCCAGATATTTCTTATTATGGCCCAAAGTGCCTAGTAGGACTCAGAAGTGGGGGGCACACAAGAGACTCACCTAATCTCCTACAATAAAGTCTCTTTAAAAAGCTCCTCCATGCAGAAAATACTCGCTGGATAAGAGGATAGACCTGAGTTCCACCTGTAAGAAACCTCTGACCCAGCTCTATTCCTGAGTAAGAGCATGACTTCTAGAAGCATACAGATCTGTCCTCATCAGTTACATTTACAGCAGGCACTGCTCCCAGGCCCTGTGCAGCCGAAACACAGGCCAGAGTCAGTGTTACACAAAAGAACATGCTGCCCCAGCAAACCACCTCCGCCAACAGAAGAATCTAATAAACTATTGTACTAGTAGTAACAACTGCAGATCACTTTATTCTGAAATATAAATTTAATAATTCCACAACCAAACACTTATTTATAAAGCATTTTAGGAGTTTATCCACACAATAATAAATAGCAAGGTATGCTCTAGGATGCGCTGTCCAATATGCAGCTACTAGGTGAATTTAAACCTAGATTGGGAATGCAAATTGGTCTAGTCACTATAGAAAACAGATGGAGGTTCCTCAAAAAGTTAACAATAGAACTACCATATGATTCAGCAAAACTTACTCCTGGGTATTTAGCCAAACAACCTAAATGTCCATAGACAGATAACTGAATGAATATATATATGTGTATATATGTACACATATATACACATATATATAATGTATATGTATATGCATTAGATATGTATTAGAATACTGTTTAGCAAAAAAAAAAAAAAAAGAAGGAAAAAAAGAAAATCCTGCCATTTGTGACATGGATGGACCTTGAAGGCATTATGCTAAGTGAAATAAGTCAGACAAAGACAAATACTGTATAATGTCATCCATATGTGGAATTTAAAACAACAAAAACAATTCATAGAAAAAGAAATCAGATTTGAAGTTACCAGAAGCAGGGCTTGGGGGGGAAGAAGAAACTGAATAAAAGTATTTAAAAAGAAATAGAAAAAAAAACAATAAACTTAAATATAGATTAGTTGACATTAAGTAAAATTAATAATATAACTCCTTGGTCCCACTAGCCACATTTCAAGAGTTGGTAGCCACATTTGGCAACCATCCAAGGCAGCATAGGTATGTAATACTGCCATCGCAGATACCTAGGAATAAACTTAACTAAGTAGGTAAAGGACCTGTACTCGGAAAATTAGAGGACATTGAAAAAAGAGATAGAGGAAGGCATAAACAAAGGAAGAACATACCGTGTTCATGGACTGGTAGAATCAACATCATTAAAATGTCCATACTACCCAAGGATATTTATAGATTCAATGCACTCCCGATTAAAATACCAATAGCATATTTCACAGATCTAGAACAAACATTCTAAAAATTCATCTGGATTAAAAAAAGACCCCGGAGAGAAACCAAGATGGTGGCATAGGTAAATACCTGAAATTGCTGCCTCACACAACCATTTCAAAACCACAATGAAAAGAAAAAATGGACACTACCCAGACCCACAGGAAGGCTGGCTGAGCAGAAATTCTACAACTAGAAAGAGACTGAGACTCAGAGGAGGTGCGGAAGTAAAGTGCAGAGGTATAGAGGCGTGCAAAAAGGGCTCACAGAGAGGGGTGGCAACTGAGACACAGTTGTCTTTTTCAATCCGGAGGGAGTCACAAGCTCCCGTTGGCTCTGAACTCCAGTTCTGGGTGAGTTTCAGGGGAGCCAGACTCATACAGGGAGAAGCTGAACTGTCTGGCACCAGGAGGAACTCCAGAGTGGCTTTCTCCCGGCAGTGCCGAGGGACACTGAGACCTGGTGCCTCTTAGGGCAGGGCTGAGAATCAGCCATAGCTGTTTGTTCCGCCCTGGCCCTGTTCATTCCCCGAGACCCCGCTCCTCCCAAGCTGCATGCAGAGGCTTTTGCATATAAAAGCCTGGGTAGCCCCAGGCAGAAGATAAAATAGCATCTCCTTAGAGATCCAAGAGCCAGTGTACCCAGCGGTAAGAGCGGGACTCCCCAGATTACAACTCCTCAGGTCCATAAGGGACACATTCAGGAGGTAGACTCAGTGAGCACCAAAGCCCCACTAAAGCAAATCTTGCCCCATAAGGGTGTCTCCAGTGCAGAAGTTCTCCCACTGTAGACACAGCTGATAATCACAGCCAAGTGGCCTGGAGGTCAATTCCTCCCCGTGATACCAACAACAATCAAGGCTTAGCTACAACAAGACTGTGCACAAAACATACAAAGCGGTGCACCAAGAGTGTCCACCTCAGGTAATTGGGGAGGCTGAGCCACTGGGCCCTATAGCACACCTAGCACAGAAAGCCACTCTAGCAATGTAGCCAAAATGCGGAGACAAAGAAATAGGTCGCAAATGACAGAAATTGAGAAAAGCAAACAACTGGATATAGAGTTCAAAACCACGTTTATAAGGTTTTTCAAGAATTTTCTAGAGACCACCGATAAATTTAGTGGGACCCTTGAGGGTATGAAAAAGGACCAGCTAGAAATTAAGCATACACTGAATTAAATAAAGAATAATATACAGAGATCCAACAGGAGACTAAAGGATCACAAGAATCAAGTCAAAGATTTGAAATGCGAAGCAAAAAACACCCATCCAGAAAACCAAAAAGAATCCAAAAATATGGAGATAGTGTAAGGAGCCTCTGGGACAACTTCAAGCGTACCAACATCAGAATTATAGGGGTGCCAAAAGAAGGAGAGAGAGCAAGATACTGAAAATCTATTTGAAGAAATAATGACAGAAAACTTCCCCTACCTGGTGAAAGAAATAGACTTACAAGTCCAAGAAGCACAGAGAACACCAAACAAAAGGAATCCAAAGAGGATCACACCAAGACACATCATAATTAAAATGCCAAGGGCAAAAGACAAAGAGAGAATCTTAAAAGCAGCAAGAGAAAAACAGTTAGTTACCTACAAGGGAGTACCCATATGACTGTCAGCTGATTTCTCAACAGAAACCATGCAGGCCAGAAGGGAGTGCCAAGAAATATTCAAAGTGATGAACAGCAAGAATCTACAACCAAGATTACTTTACCCAGCAAAGTTATCATTCAGAATTGAAGGTCAGATAAAGAGCTTCATAGACAAGAAAAAGCTAAAGGAGTTCACCCAACCAGTATTATATGAAACTAGGGGCCCAGTGCACAAAAATTTGTGCACTCGGGGGTTGGGAGTCCCTCAGCCCGGCCTGTGCCCTCTTGCAGTCTGGGACACCTCAGGGGGGCATGTCCACCTGCTGGCATGCCTGGCCAGCCTGGGTGAGGGGCTGAGGGCCATTTTCAGACTGCCCACAGCCCCTTCAGGGTTCGTGCACTGGGGGGTGGGAGGGCTGGTGAGTGCAGGCCTGGACGTTTCCCACTGGAGGGCCCATGATCACACACACCTGGTGGGCCCCCACCACTGAGGGGACATACCTGACGCAGAGCTGGGTGGCGAGCCAGGGGCGGACGCTGGTGCAGGATCCCTCGGTGGGGCCCTGCTGCTGAACAAACACACCCGGGGTGGAGCCAGGCAGCGGACTGGCTTCAGATTCTCTGCACTGTGCAGCAGACGCTCCTGCACGCCCTGTGGAGACCCCTGGGGGGCGGATGAAGGTAGGGGACCCTGGACAGGTGCTCCCACATGCCACCGAGGAGGCCCCCAGGGCAAAGCCAGGCAGCAGACCCAGGACGGCTGCTCCTGCACGCTCCACAGAGGCCCCCGCGCTCCTGCATGCCCTGGGGAGGCCCCCAGGGGGTGGAGCCAGGCAGCGGAGCCAGCATCGCTGCTCCTGCAAGCCCCATGGAGAACCCGTTCTCTCGCACGTCTGGTGGAGGCCCCCGGCGGGCGGAGCCAGGCAGTGGACCAGGGATGGGCACTCCTGGATGCCCCGAGGCCCCAGGCTGGACCCCCCCTCCCCCGAGCTGACACACCTGACATAGCTATGCTGGCCGCGGAGGCTCCCAGTGCAGAGCCACCCTGCCAGCCTCCATCTTGGCTGGGTTAATTTGCATACAGCCGCTCTGATTGGCTGGGAGGCATGGCTTGGCTGGTGGGCGTGGCTGTGAGCAGAGGCTCAGCCAGCCTAGGCAAGCAGTTGTAACAGAAGCCTCTGGTTTGCTCTAGCTCCATGGCTGCTGGCCTCCATCTTGGCTGGGTTAATTTGCATACAGCCACTCTGATTGGCTGGTGGGCCTGGCCATGAGCAGAGGCTCAGCCAGCCTAGGCAGGCAGTTGCAACAGAAGCCTCTGGTTTGCTCTAGCTCCATGGCTTCTGGCCTCCATCTTGGCTGGGTTAATTTGCATACAGCCGTTCTGATTGGCTGGGAGGCATGGCTTGGCTGGTGGGCATGGCCGTGAGCAGAGGTTCAGCCAGCCTAGGCAGGCAGTTGCAACAGAAGCCTCTGGTTTGCTCTAGTCCGTAGCAGCTGGCCTCCATCTTGGCTGGGTTAATTTGCATACAGCCACTCTGATCGGCTGGTGGACGTGGCTTAGGTGTCTCGGGTAACGGTCAATTTGCATATCACTCTTTTATTATATTAGATGCTGAAAGGTATGCTTTGAGAAGAGGAAGAAGAAAAAGTAAAGATAAAAATTATGAACAAAAAATATGTATCTATCAACAAATGAACCTAAAAATCAAGTGAATAAAAAAATCTGATGAATAGAATAAACTGGTGAATAGAAAAGAATCAGGGGCATAAAAAGGGAGTGGACCGACAATTCTCAGGGGGAAAGGGGTGTTGGGGGTGCAAGAAGAGACTTGACAAAAATCATACACCTATGGATGAGGACAGTGGGGGGGTAAGGGCAGAGGGTGGGGGGGAACTGGAAGGAGGGGAGCTATGGGGGGGGGAAGAGGAACAACTGTAA
>PVJC01000805.1:41026-109392 GCA_004026665.1 Murina feae | reverse complement strand
TGACAACCAAGGGACAGACACTCAACACAGGAGCTGCTCCCTGGTGGTCAGTGTGCTCCCACAGCCAACTTCCCTTACTGCCAGCCAACCTCCCAGCCCCAATCAATCTGGATCAGGACTGGGCAAGACGGGCCTCAATCGGCCCCGATCGCTGGCCTGGCCAAGGGACCCCACCCATGTACGAATTTGTGCACCAGGCCTCTAGTTGATACATAATTGACATACAATATTCTATTTTAGGTATACATCATAGTGATTATGAAATGATCACCACACTAAGTCTAGTCACCATCTGTTACCATACAAACTTATTACAATATTATTGACTATATTCCCTATGCTATACATTACATCCTTGTAACTGGAAGTTTGAACCTCTCAATCCCCTTCACCTATTTCACCTATCCCAGGCCCCCTCTTCACACCCTCACCAGCACTTGTTATATTTTGTCTTTTTTGATAATAGCCACCAACAGGTGTGAGGTGATACCTCACTGTGGTTTTGATTTGCATTTCCCAGGTGTTGAGCATTAGTGTTATTAAGCATCTTTTCATGTGCCTGTTGGCCATCTGTATGAATTCTTGGAGAAAATATCAATTCAGGTCCTCTGCTCATTTTTTAATCAGGCTGTTTGGTTTTTTTTGATATTAAGTTGTATAAGTTCTTTATAAATTTTGGATATTAATCCCTATTGGATATATGTTTGCCATTATATTTTCTCATTCAGTAGGTTGCCTTTTCCTTTTGTTGATGGTTTTCTTCACTGTGCTATGCATCCCTCTTAAGGGCCAAGGCTGACTGTGGATAGTTACAGCTCTGAGGCATTAGCTGTTACTCTATCACTAGCACCTCATCTGCCACTTGTCCCCTTTCCACTCCAGAGGTGGCCTGGGAAGCTGCTCGGCTCTTGGAGGCAGGGATGATGGAGAGGAGAGGGAGCATTTACTTGCCTTTCCTCAGAGTTTGGAATGTGTTTTGTTAATAGCATAACAACCTATTTATATTTATCACCACTTCTCCTACATTACAGAGTCCTCTTCCCTTCCCCCCCGGTCATCACAGAAACATTAGAGTAGTACTCTTTTCTCAGTTAACCTTTCCTTCCAGGATAGTTTATTTTCGAGAGGAAACATTTGATAAAGCTCAGAGTAATTTTAAATACATGATTTGCCATGTTAACACTTGTCACTTATCATATGCACTTCAGTCCGACCCCCCTGCCATTCTGTTAACCTTTCGAGGCAATGCTAAAGCAAGCCATTTGCAGTGGTCCTGTGAAAACTCTGCATTTAAATTGCTTTTCCTCCCTTCCCCAAATTTTCCATAACTATAAATAAATTTAATTACCATTCTGAGAAATGTAAGCAAATCTTCTATTACATTTTTTAATCTTTTATCTCCTTCTTGTCCCTCTACCAAATATACAGTTTATCAGGCAGCCTCCCTGCTTCTGGGGCTCTCATCCCCTCAGCTCTGCTGCCACTAATACAAGCCTGAATCTTGTTCCCTTCTGTCCAACTGGGTTTCCTGAGCGTTTGAGTCCAGCCTAGCACCCCAGGGCCAAGCCTGCAGATACAAGTATTTCTGTAAAGGAAATGATGGCGATTTGGCACCCCAGTCTCCTCAAATGCCTTTTGGGACCTCCCTCCACTAGTGGGGCACAACCAAGTTGTTGTCCTCACCACACCACAAGGGCAAACTTCCTTCTGTCACCATGAGGTTGGCTCCAAACAACATCTTTTTTTTAAATTTTTTTATTGCTTAAAGTATTACAAAGAGTGTTAAATAAATCTCCATTTTCCCTCTTGACCTTCCGCCCTCCTCACCTATTCCCCAATGTCTTGTGTCCATTGATTATGCTTATATGTATGCATACAAGTCCTTCAGTTGATTTCTTAACTCCCCACCAACCCTCCCAAGCCTTCCAGCTGTAGTTTGACAGTCTGTTCAGTGCATTATGCTAAGTGAAATAAGCCAGTCAATGAAAGAAAAATACTGCATGATCTCACTTATTTATGGATAATAAAGACCATTATAAATTGATGAACATAAACAGATACAGAGGCAGAACAGCATTGAACCAAACAACATCTTGAAAAGGCACACTAATAACCATTTCCCTTGAAGGTTTTATTCTTTACACAAAGCACTTTCTAATGCACTGTTTAATTTGTTCTCTTTTTAAAAATTAAGTAATAATGTAATCAACTATAGTTGAAATATAATAGTGTTATCAATTATATGTTTCATTGGTTCTTGACAAGATCTTCATAAAGTAAGGACAAGCATTTTTCTTACCCCCTCTCTTTGAGCAGATAGGGATATTAAGACACATTCATAGTGACTGTGCACACACCTTCCCCATCCCCACCCCAACCCCCCACATCCAACCCCTATCTCTATCTGCAGAGCTACTTCTTTGACTCTGACCCTCTACTCTTTGAGACGCTCTTCTTATTCTCCCATCCTTCCTTAGTCACATCAAAAGCTCCTCTATAGGGACAGCCGTGAGGTTGAGAGCAGGGGCTGCTAGACTCCTTCTCCAGAACTGCTGAGGGCAAGACAAGTTCATCTGGTCTTCGTCCTGGTCTTCAGACCTTTCTGTGCCTGCTGGTCCCTCCCTCAGTCTAACCCTAGATCCTCGTCACATCTCCTCTCCTCAGATTCCCAGTCAATCAAGGATCCAGTCTTCCTTTATTTTCTCATCCAGGCCACCCAGAGGCATATTTCCTCCCTCCGTGCGCCTAGGACCCTTGGAGGGGTGATTGGGCTGCCTGACTGTCCACTCATGGTCTTCAGGCCCCAGGATAAGCCTTGGAATCTGTAGGTCTTGGGACCCTGGAGTTGGTCCTTCTAGAATCGAGCAGGGGACAGGAGGGAGCTGGACACATCGCTCAGATGGGAGCAGGAGGAACCAAGCAAGAGAGAGACTGAGAAGGCCTGGAGAGGACCCAAGCCTTCACTGCAGGCAGAGCAGGGGGAGCCTTCCTGATCTGTCTTCTCATGGCTGGCTGCATGTAGGACAAACTCATGCATGGCATTCAGGAAAAGCTCTCAAACCCACTGTCTGCTCATAGCTAAGAATCACTATAATAGGATAATAGTAATGATGGTAATAATTACTAAGGGCCTCATGTATAATAGCATATAGCCCTCTAACAACCCTATGCAGGAGGAGACATTACTAGCCACATTTTACAGCTGGGGAAATTGAAGCACAGACAGGTAAGCAAATTGTCTAAGGTCACACAACCAGTAAGCAGAAGGGTGAGGATTTAAAATTAGGGATCTGAGCTCTGGAGTCCATACTCTTCACCATGACACTTAAGAATCAGTGGTGGCAAGACACAATGTCAGCCTTGGCTTAGTGGGTTTATAGTGTGGGATGCCTTGAGCTGCAAATATCAGAGCAGAATTACATCACCTGCCCATGCCTAAAGGGACCATAATGACCATCTTGGACCAACCAGGGTTTGCCCTTTGGAGCTGGGACAGAGCCAGCTTCCCCAGGAACAGAAGGCCGCACAGAGTAGATGGAACCTGAAGAATATAGGCTCTGCTAGGAAGGTTGGCGGTGGGGGGCGGGGGAGGGGGGGGAGGGGGGAGAGGATGCTGAAAAGATGCTCAACCGCATCTGCTACGACTTTGTAAAATAACACTTAATAAGATCATTTATTAGTCATGCTCACCATGATGTCTCATGAATACTGTTTATATTAAACTGTTTTAATGTTTTTAAAAAATATTGCAATACTATCTCTTCTGTAACTCATTTGGTTCAATCACCTTCTCATAACAGCTGAGGAACATAAACGTAGCTGGGGTTACACTGCAGTTTGATAATATTCTACTAAACCTCCTCTTCATTGGAGAAACTCTAGGGCAAAGAAAGAGGGGAGGAGACACAGGGAAGAGGTAAACCCAGGTTACGTGGGGTAAGTGGCTGCCTCACCCTCACCCCTGCTATACGCACACACATGGGCACACAGTGGATTATAGTGGGTGAGTGTCTTGGTTACAGAGCCAGAGACTGGGTCCAAAACCTGCCTGGGACAAAAGATAAACTGCTTGACTTGGGCAAGTAGCTAAATCTTTTCCAACCTCAGCGTTTTTATTGTAAGAGGGATGAAAATGGTGTCCAACCAGAAGACACGTAAGGAGTTGCTGTGAGGAACGGAGATAATCCCAGACTCTTCCCCTTCCCTCATCAGCTGCCAAGTCCCTCTCCATCTCCCCCTGTTCCTGGCCTTGGCCCTGGCCCTGCTGTACCAGCTCCCTAACTGGCTTCAGGTCTCTAATCTTCAGCCTCTCCAATTCATTTGCCCTGCGACTCTACAGAGGAACCTTTCAGAAACACATCTGATGATGCTGACCCTCTGATGGCAGGATGAAGTCAAGCTCTGGGGTAGGGGTACCAGGCCCAGGGGCTGGGTCTGCCTGGCTTCCTGGCCATGTACCTCCGACCTTCCCCCAGCCCCAGCTGTGCCTGTATTTACTGGGTGTGCCCTGCGCCCTTGTTTATACCTCCCTTCACCAGAGATGCTGAGAATGCTGTCTCTCTTGTCTGACAGATAAATATTTCCTGCTTGTTCATGAAGTTTGGAGTCAATTGGGTTTGAACCCTAATCTCAGCTCTACCACTAACCAGCTGGAGACCAGGAGCAAGTGGCTTTCCCTTCTGAGTCTCCATTTCTCAGTGGGACCAATGCTGCTTACAGGGTTGTGAGAATTAGACCTCAGGCAAGGAGAGTGCCCAGGGCAGCTTCTCGCTCCTGGTAAATGCTTTCATAACAAAGCTGTCATTATGATCAGTTGATATGTTCCTTCTCAAATCTGCCCCAGCTCAATTATCCATTTCTCTAGGAATAGTTCCCAAGACCCTGGGTTAGAAAAATCCCTTCTTCATTTCGACATAGAACCCTTTAGAGGCCTACTCCAGCATCCATGTTAGTAGAAATGAGTTAAATGCTAATTTGTATTCAAGGTTTCCTCCCATCCTCACCCCTACAGACCATAACTCCCGGAGGGGAGGAACTAGTTCATTTATTTTTGAACCCTCGGTCCCTGGTCCAGGGGGGGTCACTGGACAAGCGCTTCCCTAAACATGTGTCCCAGACCAGTTAGCAACCATCAACAGCTTTCATGGCACATTTCTCCTGTGCCCAGCCCCATGCCAGGATCTGGCACGGACTTCTCCAGGGAGATGCCAGAATCGGGGCTGGAATTGGGGGATAAAATCCTTTTAGGTCTAACAGCCCTGGCTTCCATCAGTCTGTGTCCCCAGAGTAACTTAGTTGGGCCCCCAACATGCCTATGTGACCCCATTGTCCTCCCTGCCCACTAACACCCAAGCCTGGAGGTGAACTTACACACACACACACACTGTCTTTCCCTCTCTCCATTTTGCTGGTGAACAGAAAGTGGCATTCCAGGGCCACTGTGTGTCTGAGACATCTCATTTTCAGATGAGGCCAGTACTTCAGCACATGGCTACGCCTACAGAGAGGTCTCCAGGAGGAAAGGAGGGAGGACCCAGCCACAGGGAGCAGGCATCCGAGTTGGATGGGCTCCTGAACATAGTCTTTAGGTCCATAACTTTTTCCTCCCCCTGAGTCTGTGGACAAGGCTAGACTGCCAGTCTGGTTTACCGCCACTCCCCTCCCCACCCCCAAGCCCACGCCATTTTTATATTGCTCCGAGGTTAATAGCCATGTCGTGTGGGGTCATAGAAGACATCTGTGTCTCAGATAATATGCTTACGGTGATTACCACACATAATTGACTGACCTTCCCTCATTCTCTCTCTGCTGCAGGCCGAGGCTGATAGGATGAAGCTAGCCACAAGAGTTTATTTTCCATCACACACCATTGTGCTGCTGAGCAAATATTTTAGCAAGCTTTGAATGAACCACCTTTTCAAGCTCAAGGTTTTCAGAGTTAAAATGGGAAGCCATGACCAACCTAATAATATTCGGATTTTAAATCAGCGTTGGGCCACCCTCCTCAGGGCGCTGTGTGGGCCTCCCAGAAAACCAGGTGCGGGCCCGAATGTCTCAGGATCCTCTCCCTTCCATTTCATCCTTCCTCACGTTGCCTTGCAGGGAGCAGGGAATCGAGACACCCCTCCTGGCAGTGCCTGGGTCTTTAGAGAAAAATTAGCCTGTGGGTGCCCAGCTAACACCGGTCCCAAAGGGTAGCTGGAGTGTGGCCTTTTGAAGCCGGCTCATCCCATCATATCACTGCCACACGTGCGGCCTCGCAGCCAGCTCCTGCATCCACTGCCACCCGGGCCACCTGTGATGCTCTTAACAAAGCATAGGCGAAGCTCTCGGCAAGTGGACCCCTCCTTCTGCACAGACAGCTGAGACTCCTGATCCCAGCGAGAACGGAAAAGTAGGAAGCCGAAATGAAAAATTTCCCCGACGCTAACTCCAAACTCTTACATTAAGATTTTAAAACTTTTTAATAGTGTTTTACCTTAGCTCTGTTCCATCTATCTAGCAATTAATCCATCAGCCTTCACATAATACACACCTACAGGAAACACGATCACACGTCATCTCTGGGCTGGATTCCACTGTGAGTTCCTAATGTGTTCACGCCCGGGAATTCCAGGCTCCCTGGATGTTCAGCATCGCCTCCATACCTCATCCCTCCCCAAAAACGTTCTTTGTCGTGAAGGACGGGGTCAGGGTTCCCATGGGATTTGGACCTGGCCCCAGAGGTCCACCCGGGACCTAACCCCCAGATCTAAAATCTCAGTGTTCGCACCCTACAACTCACGTCAACTCCCAGACCTCTACAGCGTTGCGCCTCAGGAGGATTAACTGAAAAGCAAGTGTCAACAAGAAAGTTTCCTGCCGCCGTTTATCACGAGTGCTGCTTCAGAGTCATTTCAATCTGTGCAATAAACCTAAATTGGGTTCTCGTTGCCACTTAGAGAAATCCACCTGGAATTATCAATTCTCCAACATTTCACAAAAGTCATCCGTATCTTCTGTTGGCAGAGGAGGGACCGAGGAGGAAGGTGGGGTGAGGGGAGAGAGACTGCGACCGCTTAACAGAAAAATTATACATATTCCAAACATATGGGTGATCTTTAGAAAATCTCAGCATCACTTCATAATTATAGACTACAAGTTTTAATTAACTAAAGCTCTGCAAATCATAACGCCTTATTAAAATGCAATTAATCCTTTGATTAAAAAACAAAAAGCACAAGTATTTACAACAAAAACACAAGTAGAATAATTACAAATATCATGTACCCATTTCTTTTATTTGGGTGTCACTTATGATGTTGCCCGCTCCCTCCATTAATTCAAACACACACATTATCTCGCATCCACAGCAGCGTGAGTGACAGTGGCCACCAAACACTCAGCACTACATCCTATTGATTTCGGCAAATCCTGAACAATGCCATTTGCATGCTTGTTTCTGTAATAATAAAGATATGCCATTCAGAATTAAAGCCCAGCCAGGCTAGTGGCAACTAATTGTGTTGTATGTAATGAGTGCAATTTCAATTTGATATCACCCTCAGCTTTTCTTGCCGCACTCGCTAAGTACTTTCAAGTCTTTGTGGGGAAATAATTGATTTTTTTTGTGCTGTGGGCACAAGAAAATTATGATGATCTTTTGAATAATGCCAAAGAAAAGACCATGAATGATTTAAATTGGTATATGAAGAAGGCTTCGCTGTGGACTCCGGCTTGACTGACATCCTGCTAATGCAGTATCTGGATTAGCAGTTTTTAAGGAAGCAGCGAATAGGAAACTAGGAATATAGAGAAAGGCTGCTCCTGGGACTGGGAGGTGGTGGGGTGTCGGTAGTAAGGGCTGTGGTTCCATTTTATTTGTTATCCAAGGAGGACCACCAATTTGGCATGACACGATGACTTAATCGCCTGGCCCTCACGGCAGAGGGTATGTTTCCACTGACAAATGACACTTTTGAAATGAGCAGATAGGAGCGGGCTGAAGCAGGACTGCTAGCACACCCCACAGTTCAACTGGGTGCACCCCCATGCGGTGGGCAGGTGCCAGTATCCGGAACATGAAAGTTAGTGAGCATCTTTTCCTGACATTCAACTCCAGGGAGAAATTGGGAGTAGGGTGGTAAGGGAGCGACTTCATTTATTCCTTAATCTTCCCATCAGGAACAACTGTTCCATCCTGTGGTGCGCCTGCCTTGGGTGTCCTTTTAACATGGGATAGTAACTGGGAAGGAAATCTAAACCGAAGGCAGGTTTTCTTTGTGCCCATGAAACCTTGGATTTGCAAACCCAATGGGGACAACTGTCCCTCCTCCCCCAGCTCCCACCTCCCCATCCTCCAGCCCAGCCTTTGGGCCCGAGTGTGGCCGCCTGGACTGAAGCAGCGAGGGCATAAGCACCTTAGAAGGATGGATCCCCGAGTCAAAACACAATTCCACCTTAAAATGCATCCACCTCCCAAATCTCATTCTTCAGAGGAGGGAGTGTTGTTAATTTAGTTGGTCATAACTAAATAGTTTCTAATCTGGAGCAGGAGGCTGCTGGGAATATTGGACAGTTTAAAGGTTAATCACCATCGCCTGGTTACACAAGTGAGGCAGAACTAATTCCTCCAAAGGCAAATGGCTTGCAGTTTTATCAGCAGCGCAGATTAGAAGTGTTAATATACAGAACAGAATGGACGCTTAAGGGCCGGTTTTCCCCTTATCGGCAAACTTTGCAACAGAACTCAGCTCCTGCACAACCTCTGCACTTCTATAATAAGGCCCCTTATTTTGCCTCTCGAGCAGAACTATCAAACAATCCTGTCCAAACCACTGCCACCAGAATCAGGGTATTACAGACCACGGCTAATTGGAAGATCACTATAATGAAGGAAAAGATAAAATACTTTGGCTGTTGGCCTAAAACATGGATCAACACAACATAGGAAGCTATCTTGCTATGTCACATTCTGAGAGATTTACATAAACAATAAACTCAATCCAAATGCGCGCCCCCCTCCCCCCCACCAATACATCTTTGTTTACGGTAAATGCAACCTAAAGCCAGGCTAGGGAGCGGGGAGGTCCTTTACACAGGCAATATGATTAGGCCAGCAGTTTTGCAACCGTGCGGGAGAGGAGGGACGTGTGTATTTCCTCTCCTGCAATCAGCAGGGAGAAAATGGTTTTTAATGTTCCCCACGCTTCCTATATCATAGATATTTAAATATTTGGACCACTCAATATGCTAAAACGCTTGTACCAGCCGCACACATTGACTTCCAGATTCCTGCTAGAGCTGCAGGTGCCTTTCCAGAGGAGGAGGGGGTGGGGTGGCATCCAAGGGCCGGCAGAGGCTGGTACCCAAGTGACTGGGTGGGGTTTCCTTTGGAGATGGGGAAGGGGATGGAGGCAGGTGGAAGAGGCTAGTATTTTAAGAAAGCAGAACTAGAGACAACCAACCTAATGGAGCAGAGATAGCAATGTTTCCTTGATGGGAAATCTCTTACTATAACAAGACCGAATATTACAAACATGCGGGGAAGAGACTTTGGTGCGGGGGAGGGGCGGGGGGCCAGGTGAGACGCTAAAAGCAGATCCATCCAGATGATGCATCCTAGAGTCAGGTATCAGGCAGTCTGGATGAACCCACCTCCCAAGCACTGTGCAGCGGTTTTTCACCTCTGGCTGCTGCTAGTTCTTCTCTGGACCCCCAGATACATGTTATTTTTGAGCCCTGGGGCGGATAAAACGGGGGAGTCCTAGATACTGGCATCTGTCATTCTTTTATTCAATCTCTCACTCTTTCGTTAGGCAAACTTCAACAAGAAGGAACCACGTCTTTTGTCAGAATGGCCCACAGCACCTGGAAGAGGTTCCCATTAGCTATGTTGTAGTTGATACCAACTGCCTAATGGGCTCAGTATCCACGCATTGAATGCTGCAAAGGTACAGGCTGTTTATAAGGAACTAGAAAGCTTCCAGCAGAAGCCCAAGACTAGCACCTCAGAGGTGATTCACTCTGGGAGATAAACGGCCAGCTAATAAAAGGAAAAAATGTGGTGTGGATGTGTGGCTGTCAACTACCCAGCCAAGGCAAGGAGTGCTTTGGAATTGAAGAGGGTGAGGCCTACATAGCGTCAAAGTGACCGGGGGCCTTGAATTGGGGATTCCCATGTTTAGACATTAGTTTGCTCAACGAACACGTAGTCTGCTCCTCCTGTGCCCTAACAACGTTCTAGATACTGGGCATGCGCAGCTGAGCAGAGCAAGGCCCTTCTGTGAGTGGCCAGGCAGGTCCTCCACTGGACGCTAATGGTTACCTGTGCTCACCTGTCTGCAATGATGAACGCTTCCAGGCCTCACCGGGTGCTCACTCCTCTCTCCTGCTCGCTCAGCCTGCAAAAGGACCAAGTTTGATCAAAGCAGGCAAACGTGCGGAGGGTCAGAGAAAGTCCCCACTTGCTGTAAGTCCCGGGCAGACTCTTAGGACTGGGCTTCCTCCCTGTTTCTATGATTCTTCCACCAGATATTTATTAAATGATGGGTAGGAGCCAGGCACTGTGCAAGGCATTAAGGCTACAAAAATTAATAATAACACTCTCTTCCCCCAAAGAGATCTCATCTTTTTGGGAGGAGCACCGTGAACAGTGACACCACCGGGATGAAGGATTCGATGTGCAAGGCTATGATGTGCCTTATGGAGAAACTAAGCTTTGTTCAGGCAAGAGTTAGAGTGCTGCTGGCCCTGAGTTCAATGTTAACGACTCACCAATACCTATTAAATAGGGTATCTTTAAACAGAGACACATAACGAAGGTTCTATATGGGCCCATTAATGAAAATTAATTACAACCAGAGGCAAGCAGGAACCTAACCCCATATTTCCCCTGGAAGGAATGGTTCAGTGTGTGCTAGTCAGTGCTCAGACTTTACAGAATGCAACTACTACTGCAAATAACAGGAATCAACCATGAACACCACGGTAAGGGGTTTGTGGGTTAGACAGAGGCCCAAGGCGTTCTGGGGTCCTCCTAAGATGGCAGGACATGGTCTGGCAAAAGCTGCTGTGGCTTTTAGAAACATGTTCCTGTTTGTCTTTTGAGGTGTTTCTTTGAAAGATGTCCTTTTCCTTCTTTAAAGAAGAAGGCTCAAGATGTTGACCCATCTTGGCCCCTGTTCTGGTTATGGGATCCACTTGGGTGAGTCTCTCTGTCCAGTGTTTCCAGAATTAGAACCTCCCAGTTCCCTCTCCTCCTTTCCTGCCCATTTTTCTCTCTCAGCCCAGGGACCCAGCTCTCTACCAATTCTCTTTGCAGACGCCAATTACTCGTCTGCCTAGACTTAGTCCCTGCACTGGCTTGCTCTCCCTCAAGTGCCTGTTCCACTCAGTGGAGCACGTCCAATGGCAGGCTCCAGCCTCTCCAACTGTCCTGTCCCACCGCCATGGCGAGGTCGTGGTCTGAATCAGAGCTCAAAGGCTGCAAGAAGCCCTGGCCAGTGCGGCTCAGTTAGTTGAGCATCACCCCATGCACCGAAAGGTTGCCAATGTTTCTCTCTCACATTGATGTTTCTCTCTGTCCCCCTTTCCCTTCCTCTCTCTCTAAAATCAATAAAAATGCATTTAAAGAAAAGGCTGAAAGAAACAAAAACTTAAAGAAAGGGATGATTACTGAAAGGATATGGCAGCCTCTTGTAGAAACAAAGTAAATTCAGGCCGCTTGGGACCTGAAGTGATAACGAGGAAGCCACAGGGAACCAGAAGGATTCCTGCCTCCTCTGTGTTTCTTTCTGTCTCTTTCCACCTGTCTTTCTCCCTTTCCATCCTCCTTCCCTCCTTTCCCTTTTCTCTCACCCTTCATTTCTCTCTCCTGCTCTGCTTTATTCTCTTTGCAAACCATCTTGCTCTGCTTCCTCTGGCCACTCCTTCCCTCCAATTCTGGCCTCCATGTAGCTTGGGTTTGCCTGGCATGAATTCCAACTCCCATTCTACGTGGCTATAACCTCAAATGCCCATTCCAGAATGCAGTTAGTTTGCATCTGCAAGGGAGAATCCAATTGGCTGAGTTCACTGGCTTATAGGAGCTTCTCGTGAGTCAATCAGCTGCAGCTGGGAGGATGAGGAGGGTAACGTAAATCATGGCATCTAAACCTGCTCCACAGAGGGCCTGCGGGCAGGCCTTGGTTCCCAAAAAAGGGGACACAACCCCAAAGCATGTCATCTGTAGTCATTTCATAACTTGGCCATATCCTGAAATATGAAGAGACGCTATGGCTGATATTAGGGATCCTTATTTAGTCTTCTGTGTTGCCTCATTGTCTAATGGAGAGAGTGGGAAAGTCATTCATGAACTTTAACTTTGGGGTTTAGGATTGTCTCCTGGTATCAAAAGTTTAGCTTTCCAGCCCAACCTCTCCTCTCCTGTCTGACCTCCCCACCATCCTTCGTCGGCACTTTAGGAGGAGGGACAAAATCAGCAACCAAGGACCACCGTCTCCATCACAGAGGCCTGGAGTGGACTGAGGGCTCCCAGGAACTGCTGCCACAGCGCCTACTTCACCAACGGGTCAGTCTAGGGAGAGGGTGGGGGGACGAGCCTGTGATGATCTACAGGCAGGAGGAGACTTTCAGGAGGTCTCTCTGAGTCGAGGCAGACAGATCTCAGATCAGCAGAGGTTAGACACCGTCTGGGCCCAAGGAGGGGATGAATGAGGTCATATCTCATTAGCTTTTTCTTTCCATCATGTATGGCATTCATTGCTGGTGAGAGACCATTCCTCCCCCAGTTTCTGCCTCTCTCTGTGAGGAGGACAGAGCTTCTCTGAGCCTCTCCCCCACCAGTGGGTGTTCGCCTGTTAGGTTCTCTCTTCACAGAGCGTACGTCACTGTACATAAGAGGTTCACGAGCACGTTGCTCATGTCCTCTTTTGTTCCCCCCCCCAATATATTTTTACTGATTTCAGAGAGAGGATGGAAGAGGGAAAGGGGAGAGAGAGAGAGAGAGAAACATCGATGATGATGAGAGAATCACCGATTGGTCGCCTCCTGTATTCCCCCACCAGGAACTGAGCCTGCAACCCAGGCATGTGCTCTGACTGAGAATCGAAACCTGACCTCCTGGTTCATAGGTCGACGCTCAACCACTGAGCCACGCCAGACGGGCACTCCTGTCCTCTTTCACTTCCTGCCTAGCATCAGCATGGCTGGGGGTAGCCCAGCCAGCGTATTAGTTGAGCATTGGAGGTAAGGACACATTTACTATCTTGGATTGCTCTTTTTCTGTCTACAAATGTGCTTCCAATTGGCCTTTCCTGGCACTGCCTCCTTTGGTTCTGGGAAGAGGACAGGCAGAGATTTAGAGAAAAGGGACAGTAGCGGCCGAGTTGACTGAAGCCTGTGCCCTGTTCTCCAGCCCTGCTTGGTCAGAGCCCTGCTTTTGGCGGGGAGGGGTCTGGTATTTGCCCAGAGACTCTTAAGGCTGTATTTTGTTTCACAATCGGCTACTGATCCCTGAGCTGCTGCTCAATCCCTCAGAATCTCGAAGAGGATCAGAGAGAAAAAGACAAATACTATATGTGGAGCATGGATCTTAAAAGTTCTCATCACAAGAGAAAAAATGTAACTGTGTGAGATGATGGATGGAAACGAAACTTACCGTGATTACCATTTCACAATATATACATATATCAAATCATTATGTTCTACAGCCAAAACTAGTAGAATACTATACCTCAATTACTAATATATCTCAATAAAATGGGGAGAGGGGGGAGAATCCTGCAGAGGGAGGAAGTATTTACTTCCAACTTGCTTAGGAGACCCAGAATCTGAATGTGCAATGCATATAGAAGGTAACTATTAACTTGCTTCACCGGGATCCTACATGCTACCTAAATTATCACAAGGAAAAAGGGGGGACACCTTAGGGACTTGTGTCTTCATTATTCCTTGATGGAGGAATAAAAAAGTTCAGAGACAGACACAGGGATAAAAAAAAATGTTTTGTTTTTGTATTCAAAACTTTTTTAACGCTTGTCTGCCTCATCAGAATTTCTCTACTGTAACGGCAGACAAATTCAGGTAATGCAGTTTTTTCTCACATCCCCCTACCTGTTACCTGGGCGGCATGACGCGGACCAGAGAGGGCTTACCCTGAAAGCAGTGGGCAAGTGACTTCAGGGCCCCTGCCCTGGAGGCTTTTTCCCCTTCTCAGGGAAAGAGCAGGGGACTCTGAGGCCTGGAATACACCCTGAGGGCTTTCTAGAAATGGGCCAGACCTCCCCGAACTGCCTGTGCTGTGCTAAGCGGGTGTGTGTCCCAGGGATCTCTCAGGAAAGCGAAGCAGCCTGCTTGGCTGCACTGGCCAATGAGACACAGCCGAGCTAGAACCTGACTGGTAGCAGACCCATCCGTGGGTGGGTCTTCCTTGCAGCCACACACCCACTTCCCCCACTTTGGCCTTTAAAAAATGTGTGCAAGTGTGCACATGCCACACACGTTTGGGAGGAGGCGGGTGTGAACAGGGGAATAGGCCTCACCCCCAGCAAGTCCTGGCTCTCCCCTGGACCCAGGATTATATAAAATTTAGGAAATTCAAATAAGCAAAAAAAGAAAGCCACCTGAACCGGCATGTCGGGTAACCACTGGTAACAGTTTGATGTCTATTCTTTCGGACTGTTTTCATGCACAGGTGTGATGTTTATTACAAAAAATATGAATTGGATGAGACAATGCAGCCTGTAACCTGCCATTTAAAATGGAAGGCATTGTGACTATATGTTCATGGTGGTGCATATGGGTCTACGGCATGGCTCTGAATAGCTGCACGGCCAGAGCATGTTGTACCCTCATCTATTAACCAACCCGTCAGTGGGGGACAGGGTTTCTCCAGTGCTCTCTGCTGCTGTTATAAACAGCAGTGCAACAAGCAAATCCTTGTACATTCACCTTTGAACATGATTTGTTTTTTTCCTGTCCATAGATTCCTGGAAATGCAATTGCCAGGATTAAGCATGTCTATCTATATCTATATCTATATCTATATCTATATCTATATCTATATCTATCTTAGAGGCCTGATGCACAAATTCGTGCACCAGTGGGATCCCTTATCCTGACCTGCAGGATTGGGCTGAAACAGCTCTCCGACATCCCCCAAGGGGTCCTGGATTGCAAGAGGGCACAGGCCAAGGCACCCCACTGGTGCACAATTTGGGCCAGGGAGGGACGTGGGAGTTTGGCCACCGGAGAGGGACCACGGGAGGACTCCAGGGCATGTCCGGTCCATCTCGTTCTGTCCCGATTGGCTAGACCCCAGCAGCAAGCTAACTTACCACTTGGAGCATCTGTCCCCTGGTGGTCAGTGCACATCACAGCGAGTGCTTGAGCAACCTTAGTATATCATTAGCATATTACACTTTGGTTGGTTGAATGGACAATGGGATGACCAGATACTTAGCATATTAGGCTTTTATTTTGGTAAAATAAAATAAAACGAGGTAGGATATATATATATATATATATATATATATATATATATATATATATATATATATATATATTTGCTTATGACCTTACTGTATAGTCCCAAATTACTGCCCCCAATTTACACTGCTATAGCAGTGACGAGAAGATCCATTTCCCCAGACCCATGGCAAGGTTAGGTGTCATCTCTGCTCCAAACATACATCTGTATGTATATAATACATAAAGAACAGCAGTTAAAGAGTCTCACATGCAGGGGAGGGGTGGGTGTGGATAGGGGAACGGGCCTCACCCCTCACAAAGTCAAGGCTCTCCCTTGACTCAAGTCTCCTTTGTAAAAGCAGATGATGGCACAAAACCAAGCTCTTCGGCCACAGGGGCCTTCTCAGACATGGCCTGGCCCGGCTCCAAGAGTTTGAGCTCCTAGCAATGACCACAGGCCATGGCTCCTGGCTCCCCCCAGGGTTGCACCCCATCTCTCTCCTCTGGCCCACATCCTGACGCCCTCTGGGGTAAGTCTGAACCAGCTGGGCTGCCGCAGGAAGCATTTGGAAAGAGAATTACTAATGCACGAATCTTTGCAGCTTCCCCAGAGAGCTGTGCTTTCATACACACCCTTGTGGCCCCTCCTTGGGTCCCAGCTGGCTCTCTACAGCAGGCTTATTGGAAGTTTGGAGCTTCCCTGTCAGGAAGTTTAGAGCAAAAACCTGTTAAATCACCCAGCAAGGCACAGAGCTAATCAGAAACCACAGAACCTGGAGAAGGCGGAACGAGGTAGGAAAGCAAATGGCCCCCACTGTTCCGTTGATCTGTTTCTCCCTTTATGCTGCTCTTTCTTATCTAGCTCCGAGGAAAACACGGTGTCTCTCTCTAGCTTGCGAGGGGGACAGCTTTCCCGCCAATCTGCATATTATGGTCCGGACAGACGGGCGAGGCGGGTGGTTTATGGGGCTGGATCTTCAATCAGCTTCATCCCAGCCTCTGAGGCTCTCCCTCCACTCCCGTTTGCTTCTGAATTCATTAATCTCCCACCGCCCCGCATTTGCCTGATCCGATTACTCTCACATGTAAAGTGTGAGCTTGCTCCTTTACGTACTACTGACTCGCGGTTTGATAATAGGCTCCCCTGTACCTTGTACAGGAGACGTGAATGGGCCGATATTGGGTCCTTCTGTCCCCCCAGGGGTCCTGCCTGATTCTCGGGGGTGTGAGGATGAAGCAGCAGAAAGAGAAATGACAATGAAGGAGAGGTTGATAGTCTCACCAGGATAAGGAAGCTTCTCGTTTTCTGGTGCTTTTTTCATTACAGGGATTTTTCCCCGGCTCTCCCAGCTGCGCCTTCAGCAGATGCTGCACCGTCAGCGGCAGCTCAGGGCCTCCAGGCTTCAGGAGGAAACGCGAGAGAAGGTCAGGAGGGAGCTGCCTCATCCGCACAGTGTGAACATCTCATTTAGGACACGAGGACCACAAGCCCCGCCGGGGCACTGGCTGGCACTTAGCACACTCCAGAGGCAGAAAGCACTGGAAGGTTATCCTTGTCCACCTGCCTCATTTCTGTCTTTTTATTGCTTTTCCCTCCTCCCTTCCTTTCTTTCTTCAGTTCCAGAGCCATCTAGGGAAGTGAGCCGTGCAGGGGAAAGAAACCTGGCCTCGGATGCAGAACCCACTGAGCCAGCTGGGTCAGAAGAGAGGTGGAAAAGCTGCCCCGGGCATGTAGCTTCCTGCATCCGGAGGTGAGGGGCCCAACCTCAGGCTGGGGTTCCAGTCCCGAGAGTCACAGCACCGATCTGAGTGGCAGGGAAGGCTTTAGGGAGCTGTTGGGAGACCCCAGTGAGGCTCTGCTGATCCAGCAGAACCCAGAGTTCCCGCCCTGGAGACAGTGGCCCGGCCCAAGCCGGGACCTGCCCTCTAGGGGCCCTTGCCCCTCCCCTGGGCTTTTTCTCCCATCGCCCGGCTCAGGCAGGCCAGTCTCCTCTCTCTGTCCAGTTCATCCCCGCTCAGTTCTGTCGGGGAGACCATAGTAGGCCCTTACCCCTGCGTCCTCCAGAAGGGTTACTGTGGACTACGTAGCCATCACGGACAACACTGGGGGCCCTCCAGCACATGGCCTCGCTGGGGCCCCCCAGAAGGGGCCCTGCTGTTCCTTCACTTGTAGGCTGAGTGCCCCGTCCTCTGAGGGGGTGATGCACAGCTTCTCGCACCTTCCTGCAGGCGCCAGCTCCTTCCCATCAGGGCCTTGGACTTTTCTTCTTTGTGTTACTAGCAGTTAGTATAGTACCTGGCACATGGTAGGGCTTTTAATTCATGAAAACACTGCAACACAGACCAGGGTTAGGGAAAGAGGAAAGAGGGGAGATGCTACAAAGTCAACAGAAGCTTCTGGAATCTTAGGAGGGTTGTTTCCAGTGTTCACCAGAGTAACAGTTCTCAAGGTGGGGTTTGGAGATTGCTGGGGGTGCCCAAGACCCTCCCAGGAGGCTCTGAAGTCAGCATTATTTTCAAAATAATACTAAGCTGTTATTTGCCCCTTTCACTCTCATCCTCTCAGCAAGGCCCGCAGGCATTTCCAGCAGCGACCTAACATGTGATGTCACAGAAGGCTGACCGCAGAGGCAGGTGCAGGAGCCCAGCTGTCTTCTACTCGCTAGAAGTGGTTCTCAACCTTCCTAATGCCACGACCCTTTAATACGGTTCCTCATGTTGTGGTGACCCCCAACCATAAAATTATTTTCGTTGCTACTTTGTCATGTTGCTACTGTTATGAATCGTATTGTACATATCCGATATGCAGGATGTATTTAGGCGACCCCTGTGAAAGGGCCCTTCAACCCTCCAAAGGGGTCACGACCCACAGGTTGAGAACCGCTGCACTAAAGCATTTGCAAACCTGCAAAACAATGCCTCTCTTCTCATAGACTTTTATTTATTTATTTTTTGCTTTGGAAAATATAGCTATTTTTCTTAAAAATGTGCAATTCATGCTAACATGTAATGGGTGAATTAGAGTGATTTTTAAAATAAAGAAATATTTAAAACAGTTCTCATTTTAATTTCTAATACAGTAAATACCAACCACTAACAACCCACATACACAAGAGTTCTTTGGGGTCCTCAATCATTTTTAAGAGTGAAAAGTTTGTGAATCTTTGCCCTGGAACCTGACTGTTATTTACTTGTCTGGAGGAAGCGCCCCCTCCCCTGCCCATCCAGTGTCCACCTCTCTTTCATTCCTGAATCATCCGTACAGTGTGGCTCCCAGGGGCCCCGTGGCGGCATTCGAATGAGCACAGACCAGCTGTGTGAGGAGTGGAGCTTAGTTGGGGGTGAGGTGGGGTGTAGGGGAGGCCTTCCTTACAATGGCCAGCAGCCTTCCTTTTTCTCTTTGTAGAAGCCCGTCAGTCATTCTTCCGTTCTTTTTATTATTTTTTAATACATTTTTACTGATGTCAGAGAGGAAGGGAGAGGGAGAGAGAGAGAAACATCATTGATGAAAAAGAATCATTTTGATCGGCTGCCTCCTGCATGCCCCTATTGGGGATGGAGCCCAAAACCCTGGCATGTGCCTCGACTGGGAATTGAACCATGACTTCCTGGTTCATAGGTCAGTGCTGCTCAGCCACTGGACCACATAGGCTGGGCCCATGAGTCTCTCTTATCCTCAGAAATGACTTGTCTCATTCCACACAACTTGACCAATCCAACAACCCACTCGTCTCAGCTCAGAGGCCCTTTTCCCAAAGCAAGAGCACAGAGAATGTCTCTCAAGACCTATCCGTCAGGATCAGCTAAGTCCCAAGTTTCACTGTCCCTTAGAGATGGCAGGGGGAAGGGAGAGGGAGGAAGAAGGGAATGCCCTTCCCAGAAGGCAGCTGCAGGGCAGGGGTCCTGGTTGATGCCCCTCCTGCACCCCACGATACACATCCCAGCCTCCCCCAAACCATCTGAGCCAAGAAAGTGTCTCCAGGCCCAGACACAAGCATACCGTGTGTGCTGGTGCTGCCAGGAGAGGTGGACAGCGAGCTGCTCAGTGTCGCATCAATTCAAGGATCTCAAGGCCTGGAGGTCCAGTCGCAAAGGAATCGAGATTTGTCTGGAGGACAGAAGGCAGGAGGAAGGGCAGCGGGGAAGAAATGCCACTCCCACCCCCATAACAGCCATCACTCAAGTTTAGGGCTAGCACAGCTCACTGACGGGTGGACTTTCCTCACAGCAATTCAGCGAAGCAAGGGCATTAATATCACCTTCTCTTTACGGACGCGAAAGCCAAGTTCTAAGTGGTGGGTGGACTCCGACTCCAGCACCACTGCTCTGGAGTGTGGCTACGCAGGGAGCACACACCCCGGAGGGGCCTGAACCGGCAGTTGGTTCTCTTCACTAATTATTGCCCCAAGGATGGGGGAGAGAAGGGCTCGTCTGAAAGCACATGAACCGACTGTACAAGGTCAGGTCTGCACTTCACGGGCTGCATGGAGCTCATTGCCCAGGCAGTGCACCGGGCCACACCAGGAAGTCTGGGCAGTGCGGGCAGACCTTCTCGCATTCTTGGATGGCCGGGTGGCTATCTGGTTACACCTGCCTTAGACAGTTTTTAGGTGAGACCGCTGGGCACACCACCTGGAGCTGACCCTGGGTGCCTGTATCACGGCGTGTTTGCACGTCAGAGCCGTTTCTAAATGGAAAAGCCTGGCAAAGTGCCCCCCCACCCCCGCCCCAGGCACACCTCCAGCGGTGGAAGGACATGAGAGAGGTGGATGCCCAGTCTCCTCAGCTTCCTGTAGGGAACAGCTAGGCATGTTCCCAATTCCCAAGGAGACTGGGGACCCTCCCAGGCGCCTGCAGGCAGCACAATCCCCACCCACCTCCTCCCCGTCTATGTCACAGACTCTGCAAAGGGCAGGAATACTTCACATTTCCTTGCTTTAAAGACAGATGGTCCCTTTCCTCTTCCAGGGACTTAAAAACCCATCCCGGGGCCAGGCCTGGTGGGCAGAGAGCTGGGGGCCTGCCCGGCAGCAGTGGGGCTCCTCACAAAGCTGCTTTCTGAATTGGGTCCAACTGTGGTGCCATTTACAAGAACTAGTCATTGGCCGGTGGCAAGGCTGCCAGGAGGCTGTTCATTGCACCCCACAGCAGCAGGACCAAGGCTGCACCCCCCTACCACCACCACCACCACCACCGGAGTCATTCTCAGGAAAACTAGGTTAGGTGAAGAATCGTACAAATGCAGATTTCTCTCTCTCTCTCTCTCTCTCTCTCTCTCTCTCTCTCTCTCTCTCTCTCTCTCACACACACACACACACACACACACTCTGCACTGAAATGCTTGGCTCCATCCTCCACTCCCCTTCAGGCACTTGGGAGCCAGCAATGTTTCTGGGGTCCTCAGTACTGGTTCTGGGCTCCCCCAAAGCCTGGATATGTGTTCACCCGGAACACTCATGGCCTCGCGAATGACAGCACTGCCCTGGCTTCTTTCTTCATGTTGGTCTTTAGGGAGCGGAGTGGAGAGACAAACAAGAAGGCTCCCTGGAGCAAGAAAATACAGCTTGGGGGTGTTCTTCCAAATCTCTTCCTGGTGCTCCCTCTCGCCCTTCTTCAGCTTGAGGAACTTTTAATATTCTGAAAAGCACACGAAGTAATACCTGATTCCTGCCATACAAAATTGACAACTGTTCATATTTTGTCATATTTGCCTCAAGTCAATAAAACATAAAGTTGAAATGCCCATGGTCCCGCTCTTAGATTATTCTCTACTCCCGACCCGAGCAGTAACCACTCTCTTAAACTTACTTCAGACCTTTCTTTTTAACATTTTAGTAGATATTTATATGCACTTACAGAAATTTGGGGGAGGACTTATTTTTGCATGAATTTTTTAAATGGTTCACACAGTGTGCATTACTCTGTAGTTGTACTTTTTAAATGTAACCATGTGCTTTGGTGATCTTTCTCACTTTTATGTATGTTCTCTGTTGTACTTTGCAGCTCCTTATTAGTCATCATATATCCTTTTTGGAAGAGGCAGAGTTCAAATAAGGAAGAAGTTAGAGAATTAATGATCTGCGACAGTAGTTACTATCCTAAGTAAGAGCCGGTCATCTGCTAGCCCTCTTCATGGAAGCTTAAAACAAAGGGACGCAAGCCACCGTTGCAGCAGGAGAGACTTGAGCTAGATATGGGGAAGCATTTGAGGGAAGACATCTCCTCTGAGATGGCTTTGCTTCTATTCTACATGGAGGTGAAGAAATGGATGAAATGAAGTGACCTATTACAATTTTTTATTGATTGTTCAGAGAGTGGAAAGGAGGAGGGAGAGAGACAGAGAGAAAAAGAGAGATAAACATTTATGTAAAAGCGACACATTGATTGGTTGCCTCCTACTTGGGGGGGGGGTAGGGATCAAATCTGCAACCCAAGTACTTGCCCTTGACCTGGAATCAAACCGTTGACCCTTTGGTGTGCAGGCCAACGCTCTAACCACTGAGCCATGTGGGCCAGGGCGGCCCACTAAATTTTGAATGAACTAACAGGTCCTGGCAGGGAAACAGCGGCCAGCTATGGAGCTAAATACTAAGGAAGATAAAAGAGGTTTAGAAAGGATTCCTGCTTCCCAGGCTCTGTATCCTTCTTGGGAAGCTAAGTCAGGCTGCATGCAAGGTCCTGCAGGAGCCGGTGGGACAGTGTGAGGAGAGGTTAAGAGCAGGGAGCCCAACTGCCTGGGTTTAAAGCCCCGCTCTGCACTTGCTAGCATCATGAGTTTACTTAACTTCTCTTTGCCTATATCCCCTCACCTGTAAAGTGGAAATACTGGGTTTGTCTGAGAATTAAGTGAGCTGTTATTTGTAAAACCATGAAACCATTACCTGGTACTAAGCGAGTGCTATACAGTTGATCCTTGAGCAAGACGGGTTTGAACTACATGGTTCACCTTGTACCTGGATTTTCCCCACTAAATACTCTATGATTTTCTTAGTAACTTCTTCTTTTCTCTAGATTATTTTTTTGTAAGAATACAGTATAGAATAGATACAGCACACAAAACATGTGTTGTTTGTATTGGTAAAGCTTCCAGTCAACGTTAGCAATTAGCAGCCAAGTTTTGGAGGAGTCAACGGTTATATGGATTTTTAAAATTGATTTGAGAGAAAGACAAACATCGATTTGGTGTTCCACTCACTTGTGCATTCATTGGTTGATTCTTGTGTGTGCCCTGTCCAAACCTTGGCATATGGGAACTTTGCTCTAACCAACTGAGCCACCCTGCCAGGGCACGTGGATTTTTGACTCTGCCGAGGATCAGTGCCCCTGACCCCCATATTTTTCAAGGGTCAACTGTACATGTATTTGTTAAATAAAAGTAAGTATGTTTAAAAGGTGGGGATCAGCCTGGCCAGCATGGAACAGTGGTTGAGTGTTGACCTATGAACCAGGAGGTCACGGTTCTATTCCCGGTCAGGGCACATGCTTGGGTTGCAGGCTCCATCCCCTGTGAGAGGGTGGGGAAGGACTGAGGGGTGTGCAGGCCAATCAATGTTTCTCTCTCATCATTGATGTTTCTATCTCTCTCCTGCTCCCTTCCTCTCCGAAATCAATAAAAATATGTTTTAAAAAATGAAATAAATAAAAGGTGGGGATCGCAAGCTACAGTGGTCCAGAGGCAGCTTTGGGTTGGAGGTGACTGGAATTGGCTTCACAGGGAAGGTATCTGAGAGGGCAGGATCAGGGGCCTAAGCAATTCCGCTTTCTTAACCCAGGAGACCTTCTTCACCAAACGTTGTCTAAGAAACTATGTGTGGGGCACAAAAGAAGTCAGGCAAGACTCTGGGTACACGATGAGAATGGGGGTATCTCTGATGGACAGAAGTGGGGGAAGGGCTTGGTGTCAGGACCAAGAGTTTAGGATTTATCCTGTAAGAAGTATGGAGCCCATGAAGGTTCCATGGGGCAGTGGCATGTTGCCAGGAAATGGATCAGTCAGGAGAGATGCTTAGCAAACACACACCTCCCATCTCTCAGCAGTGAAAACAAGTTAGTTCTTGCTCACAATACACATGTCCTTGGCCGAGCCTTTGCCCATCTTGGCTTCCTTTTGGGGCACAGAATGAGGAAACAGTCTTTATCTAGAACAATTGCGGGGTTGTTCAAAAGAGGAGGAGGAAAAGCACATGGCAAATGACCTGCTGGGAAATGACTCATGGCTAAAGCAAGTCAAAAAGTCAAGCTTGTGGTCTAAGGGGTCTTTCCAGGAAGAGGCACAAATGGCTATGAACATGAACATCACCTCCTCCAGGGAGTTTTAGGACCCTTCCTAGTGGTATCACGTGGTTGTCTGCTATGACGTTCCCTCCATCCCAGTAACACTGGCATCATGCATTCTTATAAATTTACCTTTAGACCATGATGCCTAAGAATTTGCCTTGAAATCACTGTGGGACCCCCCACACACCTCAGAATGCCCCAGTAGCTAATTAAAAGGAAGGGGTTCCTCTAAGAAGCATTCCCGCTTCCCCCTCACCCGCCCTCCCAGCCACCCCACCCCACAGCCTAAGAAATGAATATAATGTTTCTGCTCTCCAGTTACTCAGGCATCTTGGTTGAGGTGAGTGAGCCTGTGTGTTCTCCAGTTTGCCTGGATTTATAATTTTGTAGCCCGCTGCGATTTCTGGCCTATTGATTAATGGGTCTCTCGCTCCACCACAAGCGACCTTAATCTTTTCTTAATTGCTTTAATGGCTGTTCGGCTTCCCTCTTGTGCCTTCCCCCACAATGTTTTTGTTGCAAAGCTTTTGTGTCTTCATTCCCAACCTAGGACTTTGCAAGCCAGTGTGAGTGAATTCTCTCTTTGTTTACCCCCTTTTTCTTGTTTTTCTCTTTTGCTCTATTTCTTCGTCAGCTGTTTTCACGTTTCTTAACCAGTGCGGGACACTGTCTGAGGTAATTGGGCACAAACGAAAAGATAAACAAAACCTTTTTTGTTTTATATTCCACATAGAAGTGAAACCATATGGCATTTTTCCTTTTCTGTCTGAATATCCATATTACGTAAAGCAACCTATAGATTCAATACAATCCCAATGGCATTTTTCACAAAAATAGAAAAAAAAATCCTCAAATTTGTATGTAACCACAATAGACCCCGAATAGCCAAAGCAATTCTAAGAAAAAGCACAAAGCCAAAAGTACCACACTCCCTGATTTCAAACTATATGACAAAGGTATAGTAAAACAGTAATGGTACTGGCAGAAAAACAGGTACCCAGGTCAATGGAACAGAACTGAGAGCCCAGAGATAAACTCACATGTATATGGGCAACTAATTTATGACAGGGGAGCTGAGAACATACAATGGAGAAAGGAAAGACTCTTTGATAAATGATCTTGGGAAACTGTCATCACATGCAAAAGACTGAACCTAGACAAAAATTTACTCAAAATGGATTAAAGACGTGAATGCAAGCCCTGAAACCATAAAATGCATAGAAAGAAATATAGGCACTAAGCTTTTGGACACTGGTCTCAGTGGTGTTTTTGTGAGTTTGGCTCCAAAGGCAAGGGAAACAAAAGCAAAATATAAGGGAATGGGACTACATCAAACTAGAAAGCTATTGCACAGCAAAAGGAACATGAGCAAAACAAACAAAAAAGCAATCCATCAAATCGGAGAAGATATTCGCAAAAGACACTTTCGATAAGAGGCTAATATCCAAAATATGAAAAGAACTCACACAATTCAACAACAATAAGTAACATGACTACAACATGGGCAGGATCTAAGTGGGCCATTTTTATTTCTTCATCTCCGAGAGCAAGGTCAGCAATGTTTTTCTGTCAAAGACCACATAGTAAATGTTTAAGGTTGTATGGCCTCTGGCAATGACTTAACTGCCATTATAGAGACAGCAGCCATAGACAGTATGAGTGTGCCTGTGCTCTGATAAAAACAAAATTATTTCATATAATTTCTTAAATTAAGAGTTTAGTTTTTTAGAGTGCTTTAAGGTTCTCCGCAAAACTGAGGGGTAGGTACTAGATTTCCCATATATCCCTTGCCCCCCCGCCCCACATACATAGCTGCTCCCATTATCAACACCTTTCACTGGACTTGTCCATTTGTTACAACTGATGAACCTATACAATCATAATCACCCAAAATCTGTAGTTTACGTTGGATTCTCTATTGGTGTTATATATTCTATGGTTTGGGACAAATGTTTCCTATTATTAGAGCATCATACAGGGTATTTTCAATAATGAAGAATCATAATTATGCCCCATGCAATATGTGGGACATATTTACACTAAAAAATCATTGCAGCTCAACTGGGGCCCCCCGGTTTAATCTGGCAACGCTGTGATCCAGGCAGCTCAGCTCCAGCTCAAGGAGAGACAAAGAGCAGAATCTGGAAAAGGCACAGAGTTGAATTTAAAAACAAAAACTTCCCATGTGGCAACTGCCTCTTTTCCGAGCACCAGCCTCTCAACCTACTGAGCTATTGAGCCTCTGGTTTGGCGGGAATGAGGTGAGGTAGGGAATTGTAGGAAAAGCTGCCATCGAGCTTTGAACCATTTGGAAGGGGCATGGAATTTCCCTTTGGAGTGTCCCACCTCTCCTTTCTCCATCCTTCTTCCTTCTCCCAGCATCCCTTCTCTAACCCAGGCTCCCTAAAGCTCCGTGCTGCCCTGTTTCCACCAAAATGTTTGAGAAACGTGTCCATGCTGAGGTCAAAGGACCTGCCAAACCACCCCTCCCTCAAGACCATGCAAGGGACAGGAAGAGCGTGAGAAGAAGCTTAGACCAAAGAGATGGAACGGAAAGGGTGGGATGTCAGGCCATGTGACAAGTGCTGCAGGGATATTTGGGAACGGGGGGGCCCTTTGGGTACTCCCCAGAATACATATATCAGCTATGTAACCACCTGGTCTACCTGAATGAATCCTAACTGGACAAAGCACACGGTATTGCACTCAACGTGAAAGCTCGGCCTGGATCAGATCTCTCTGGGGCTTGTCCTACTCCAGGCTGCTTCCTCCTGCCCTGGGGAGCAACTCTTAGGGGCTAAAAGCTTTCTTTTCCTTTTTCTTTTTTAAAATAATAGTTTGTTGATTTTTTAGAGAGAGAGAAACATTGATGTGAGAAACATCCATCAGCTGCCTCCTGCATGCCTCCTACTGGGGATGAAGCCAGCAACCCAGGCATGTGTCCTGACTGGGAATTGAACCTGCAAACCTTTGGGTGCATAGGAAGTCCAAGCAACTCAGCCACACCCACCAGGGCTGGAAGGTTTTCTGTATGCAAACATCACCAGCACTGAACTCCTCAGAGAGTCTCTAGCCCCTCTTTCCCTCACTCTTTCTGTGTCCTGCCCTTGAATGCCTCCCACCCAGAGAGCAGACAGTTCTGAGCAATGCTCAGAGGCCAGCTCACAGAGAAGGAGCTGAGCTCCCAGAGGCTCCAAAACAGACTCTTCACACGCATACCTGTCCTTGGCTCATTGTTGCTCCCTCCTAGAAAGAGTATCAGACCGCCCCCCCTGGCCCTCCCAGGTCTAAACAACCTCGGAGCGCTGTTTCCATGACAACCAGAGGCATTGCTGTAGTTTCACACCTATAACATGAATCCTCAGTGCCTTCCCCAACATTTCACCCCCACACCCAGGATTCTTGTCAAGACCCTCTTCTAGTCACGCTGCATACACACGTGCTCTGCCTAAGAGACCTACGTCAGCTTCTAAGAATTCAACACCCGTGTGTACTCAAAGACATGACTGGAGGGCCTTCTCTTTGAATATGATTTGTTAACAATTTATGGTAAGTTACAAATGTAACAGACAGGGTGTGGGCAATTACAAAAATTGGGGGTACAGCCGAGGCTATGATAGGAGCGTCAGAGACAGGAGGCGAGAAGTTGGCCTAAAGGAGATGTGATTATTCTTCAAGGAGCAGTGAATGGGGAGGCAGATCTCCAAATGTGTTGTATGTGGATTACAGCCAATTATTGGATTATTCGGCGGCCAGAATGCTGGCTCCCAAGTCTTCAACACGCAGATAGCAAGAAACAAGGGAACCCGGGAGACAGGCTGGGCTGTGGGCAACGAGCAGTGGAGGCCACAGAGAAGGGCTCACCCACTCCCTCCGCTCAGCCTCCTCGCCTGGCTAACCACTCTCAGTGGCCTTCTGAGGGTCTACCCCCTGCCTCAGCCAGGTGGCTTATGAATAGCACACCCCACCCATCCCTGTCAATGCCAGACCCGTTCTTTCAGCCCTTTATGTCACCAAGAAAACACTATTCCCAGCCAATGCACCCATTGTACCAATATAGAATGAATATAACTTCCCACAGAATGAAGAGAATGGAGAAGTAGGAATTATAAAACCCTATCGTCATCAAGCAATCACATTTTGTTGATCAGGTCAGAGAGTCCTGTCTAGGAGGGGACCCTGAGATTCAGAAAGGGGTCAGGTGATACCTTTTGGATTCGGGCTTCTGGAAGGGTGGCTGGGACCTGGTGCATTCTCTGAGTTTCCTGGGGGTTCAGACGTCTCTGGATGGGTTCTCTGTGCCCTTCCTGATGGGGTCAGGGCTGTGGGGCTTAGCAATCCCACCAACTCTGACCTGTCTTCTCCCCTCCACAACCCCCTCTCTTATCCCTTTTCTTGTTGGGATGGCCAGAGGGCTACTCCCATGTCAAATCTATATAATCCCACAAATGGTTTGTTTTTTTTTTCAGATGATGAAGTAATCAGTTTGAACCACGCTTTGATTGTAAAACCACCAGAATGGGCTAGAAGACACGGCAAAGTAATTTTGCTTCATGATGATGCACCATCATACACTTCAAAATCAGTTAAAGACATGTTAAAAGATCTTGCCTGAGAAGTATTAACCTGCCCATATTCACCAGACCTTGATAACTTCATATTACCACTTGTTCTGGGTCAATCCACATTTTTAAATGGTAACCGCATTATTAACCAGTACCAGTTAAGAGTGCGGATTGACCATTTACCGATTAAAAATTCAGAAACTGGTTAATAATTTGGATTTTGTAATCAAAGAAAACTGGATCATTTCAAGAGAAACATCAAAAGTGCTTTATTCAAAGTAATGTCCATCGCTAGCTACACATTTCCCCCATCTTTCAGGTAATTTGTGGATACTGTCCCAATAGAACTTTTCTTGTTTTGAGGCAGACCATTCAGAGACCCAATTTTTCCACTTCTTCCTACATTTTGAAGTGCTGCTCAGAAAGTTCGTGTGCCATTGATGGGAACAAGTGATAATCTGAAGGAGCAAGGTCTGGTGAATACAGTGGGTGGGTTAATACTTCCCTGGAAAGATCTTTTAACGTGTCTTTAACTGGTTTTGAAGTGTGTGATGATGCATCATCAGGAAGCAAAATTACTTTGCCGTGTCTTCTGGCCCATTCTGGTGGTTTTATGATCAAAGCATGGTTCAAATTGATAATTATTTGTCGGTAGTGATCAGTTTTAATGGTTTCACCTGGTTTTAGAAGCTCATAATACACCACACCTTCCTGATCCCACCAAATGCAGAGCATTGTCTTCTTTCCAAAGCAATTTGGCCTTGCAGTCAATGTTGATGGTTGACCTGGATCAATCCACGATTTTGTGCATTTGGGATTCTCAAAATAAATCCACTCTTCATCACCAGTCACAATGTGATGCAAAAAATACTTTCTTTCGTGCTGTTGAAGCAACATTTTACTATTGACTTTTCGGCTTTCCATATGTCTCTCGTTCAGTTGAGGGAGCACCCATTTTCTTGCCTTGAAATCTTTCCCATTGCTTGTAAATGAACGGAAATTGTTTGCTGAGAAATGTTTAATCTCTCTGCAAGTTGTTTTTGAGTTTGACATGCATCTTCATCCAATATGCTTGTAATTGTTGGTCTTCAAACTTTTTTGGTTGACCTGGACGTTCTTTGTCTTTCACATGGAAATCATCACTTTTAAAGCATTTAAATGAGCGTTCACAAGTCTCTTGACATGGAGCATATTCACCATAAGCTTCCCGAAGTATATGACAACTTTCAGCAGCACTTTTTTTCAAAATAAAGTAATGAATTAAAACTTTCTGCAAATGCTCTTTTTTGGCACGAAATTTAACATTTTTAAGGGTAAAAATATCTATGATGTTAAGACCTCCAGAAAATTTGACATATGAAGTTTTGAAGCTTGTTGTCTATACAACAAAATAGCATACATATCAAATCGCATATATATTAACCTATATGTAACACCATCTATTGAAAAAAAATCCGCATTAACCGGCACACCTAGTAAGCAATTGCATCCCGACAAAATTAAATTAGGTGAGTTAGAAAACTAACAGGGCGTGTTATAATTCAGTACTTAGGAAGATAACCCCATGAGTAAACATCAGATGAAAGATTCTCATTTCTTCTCTCTGTGCTTTCCGGAAGCCCACCTCCAGCCAGGCTTGGTCTCACCCTTAGCCCCAGCACCAGTCCCAGCCCCAATCCCCAGCCCTGCCCTACCCCAGCTCCAGTCCCAGCCTTGCCCCAGCCTTGCCCCAGCCTCAGTCCCAGGCCCTGCCCCACCCCAGCCCCAGCAGACACCACCTGGCCAAAGAGGCAGTGCGTGTGCTCTCCACCTGGCTCCCTACCCCTCCTTCATTCCAGGACATCTGAGGTTCATCCGGTGAGGAGAACTGATCCCAGGGCTCTCACTCAGGTGAACTTGGAAGGACTCTCCAGGAGATTAGAGAGCACCTCCTGCTAGTGACACAATTAAAAACAGGCTTATGGGGAAACTGAGTCAGGTTCCTAATTAAGTCCTGGGCAGGAAGTTCTGGATTATAGAACAGTCAAGCCCAGAAGAACCTCCAGGAATATGAGTATAATCACGTCCACACATCAGGCTGGCTGGCCTGTTAGTGAGCAAGGGGACCCCATGTGTCAGCCTTGGGGACTGGCCCCAGTGATCACTCACGTCGCGGAGATGGCTTGGGTGCCAGGGTTAGTTGAAGTGAACGGACACTTGAAATATTATGACACGAGAGGAGAGTAATTTGAAGAGAAGAAATTGTAAATTTCAGAAAATGCAGTTTCCAATGGGAATGAAATTGCTGCATGTGTAGGATTACTTTTCATTTAGGAAAAATATTAAAAGATAGCAAATTAGCTCAGGAAAACCAGTTTCCTACTCTGTCCTCAGCATTTCTGAGGATTTTGGTAAGTAATGAGACTTACCTAGTGACTAGGATTGCCTATTTAGCAAATAAAAATATAGGTCATCCGGTTAAATTTAAATTTCAGATAAACAATGAATAATGTTTAGTATAAGCATCTTTTATGCTAAAGAAAAGTAAGTGAGTAGGAGCAACTTCCTAAGGTCCATACATTACAAATTTCCTTCAGCACCTACTCTGTGTACAGAGCACCTACTCTGTGTCTAATTATGTTCGGTGCTGGGGTAACAGACCTAGTGCCTAACCTCAGGGAAGCTACAATCCCGCTGGAGAAGCAGAAGAGCAAAGTGTCCATCAGAACAGAATGTGGAACACATCATGGGCAGGAAAATCCAGGGCCAGGGAGATCAGAGCAAGAAAACATTTCAGAAAAGCGAAGGAACGGAGGTCACCGCCAATACAGGGACACCAGCTCTGCCTGTGTGTCTGGGGCAGAACAGGGAGGTACCATGAAGCCCCCGTGGCCATAGCTCTCTTGTGGCACCTCCCTCTCCATTCATTCATTTATCCATTCTACTGACATTTGTTGAGGGTGTCTCATGTATCAGACGCGACGCAGTATGGAAGTGACAAAGATAATCATGGCCTAGACCCTGTCTTTGAGGTTGACAGACTTGAAAAGAGATCAAGGTATGTTCATAATGCTGATGACTTAGAGGTCATTCTAGCGGTGGGGAAGAAACAATGAGGGAACACGTGATGGGGTGTCATACAGCATCTGAAAGCCAAAGGGCACCAGAGCCACACAATTTTGTTTTGAAGACAAGTCCCCACCAGTACGTTGAGTGATGCTCATCAAGTCCTTGCACCTCTCTGAGCTTCATTTTCACCCAAATAAAGGTGATATTAGTAACAGTATTGTCTCACAGGCTTGCTTTGAGAAGCTAATGGAACAGCCAGCACTTGGTAAACCATAAAGTGTCATATAAAAATGTATCCTAAAAATCATTATTGCTTGGCAAGTCCTCAAAAAATTAAACATGAAATTACCATATAATCCAGCAATTCCATTTTTAGCTACAACTCCAAAGAACCGAAGCAGGACTCAGACACCTGCACACCAGTGCTCACAGCAGCAGTAGTCACAATGGTCAAAAGGTGGAAACAAGCCATATGGACCCCAACACTGCAAATGTACTTAATGCCACTGTATACTTAAAAATGGCTAAAATGCTATATTTTATATTATGTATTTTTATCATGATTTTTTTTAAGATTATTATTTAGAGAAGACCAGAAAGGTCAGGGAAGAAATCGTGGAGGAAGTATTCCCTGGGCAGAATTTGGCTGAAGGAGATGGGGAAACCCTTTAAACAGGAGGAGACAGTAAGTGCAGGAAGGGCAGGGCTCCCAGGGCCAACAGCTCCCATCAGGGAAGCACAGGCATGAGGCTGAGATGCTTCAACACCACCTGCTATAGAGCTGCCCTGTCTTGTAAGGCAGGGAAGAACGCATTGAGAATTCACCGAGTGGTGCTGGGGCTAAAGCTTGAGTAGGAAGTGAGTGAACTACATCCATCATGGAGACATCACCCCAGGAAGCACTGTGCTGGAAAAGAGAACACATATGACTTAGGATAGTGCATTCAGAAGATCAGGAACTGAAAGAAATAGAGAAGCAGCTCATGGGAGGCTGGGGAGAAGGATTCAAAAGCTGACCAATGGTTGGACAGGAAAAGCCAGAAGCTGACCAGTGGTTGGGGAGGAGGATCCAAAAGCTGACCAATGGCTGGGGAGGAGGAGCCAGAGCTGCATCAACACAGGTAGGGAGGGTGGTTAGAGCCAAGGTGACTTGGCAGGAGATGGACCTTATGAAGGGATGTCTCTTAAGCCCTGGAAGAGTCTACAGGAAGATTGGTCAGGCAAGGAACCAGGCAGGATGCGTCTAAGATGGCAGCCACACCAATCAGGGACCTTGCAGCTATTCCAAGTCCCTTCCCAGGACCCAGAGTGCAGACCCTGCGATCTGCTCTTGAACTTCAAGAGAGACTGCTCTGTACCCACCATCCTCGGGCAAGAAACCATAGGTAATATCAGGTCCTAAGGTCAAAACTTCAGGCTACCTCTCCCCACTCTACTCTCCTCCCCACACCCTGCCCTGCTAGAGAAATCTGGTTTTCCTCTGATTCAGAGTCAATGTCAGCAAGGATATATATTCAGTCAGGATATATTTCCTTCTTTCCAAGTTGTAGCACTCAAGCCTCCGACCCTCATCCTCATAAAAAGCCTTGGTATCATTCTACACCTTTTTGTTAATTCAAACTTTAGTCTTCCTTTTCCCCAAATCAAGTGTATTTCAATCAAATCGATTGTTAACTGACTTTGAACATCAGGGAGCAGGCCAAGGAGAATTTTAGAGACTTCTCAGCTCCCCCACAATGACTCCTTCTTCAGCTCTGATGAAGGGGTCACCTCTCCTTCCCTCTTGCAGATTGTCACCTCTTCCTTAAGTTAGCATGAGGCATTGGCCAACCAGTGAGTTTTCATTTCATAATAAACCATCTTAACAGCAAATAGAAAATTCTGTATAAATGGAAATCACGTAAGATGACAGTGGATTAACATTTTAATTAAATATGGAATTCCTAATCATTTTTATCATTGCAGGAATACCCAACATTTTGACACATTTCAGGCATAAATTGATGATTCCAGTCCAATGAAAAATTGAAATACTTTCTCAAGGATGTTTGTAAGCTTTCAGTGGCAGCAAGAGATGGTATTCAACAGTCAACGCTATTCTAGAAATTCTCACTCAAAACACTATTACTGAGGCCTCCCTCGTACCATAAATAGCTCTAAATATTATCTCCTTCCCCCATCACACACCCTGTGATGAATTAATTTGATGCTTTATGATTTGCAAAACTTACACCAAAAGGTACTTTGTTTCCCACGTTCTCTGGTTGAAATGCCTGGCGAGCAGGACTGACATATCTGTTTGTCTTAGCGATTACTGATGTACTGAGCATGGAGCATGTGACTTAGCATCATGCTACTGCTGATCCTCACAGGGCTCCTGCAAGGCAGCTAGTACTGTCCCAACAGAGGAGGGAAGCCAGATTCAGAGAAGGTCAGTAACTTCCCAAAAGGCACACAGCCAGAAAGTGGCAAAACCAGGACTGGAACCCACAACCATCCAGCTCCAAAAACTATGCCCTTTTTGACTATTGTCTTCCTTTCACAAAGGAAACTATGCACAGCCTTTGCTAAAAGAAGACTCAATGAATATTTTATTGGTTATGTTCCCCACGTTCTAGGTCAAAGGCTTTCCAAAGCCGTGTAACCTAACTTTACTGAACCAAGTTCTTTGTCACGTTTCCTCTGTGCCAACACTCTCACCTCCAAACCACCACTACCATCATCATCACCATCTTCAACATCAACATACAGATTTAATTTGAAGAAGAAATACTTTTGAAGAGATATATCTTTTAACAGGTGGATTAAACTCCTTTTTTTTTTACATTTATGTTAATCTTTAAAATCTAGTTTAGGCTACACGTACTCTTGGTTTCATCACCTTTATTACTGCCCATGTAAGTATGTGGCACCATTGGCCTAACAGTCACCATTTACCTTCAAGTCCCCCGAGAAACACGCAGAGTTTTTCCAACAAAGTTAAGCAATTTCTATCCCCCGAGGGCCACATAAGCTCAAGTTTGTTGCAAAGCTACACAGAGAATTTCACATGGAAACAACAGGCCCATCAAAGCAACACACTAAACAAAGTGTCTCAAATTTTGAAAACTTTGGAACTGAGAGAAAATTAAATCACTGAAAAAGTAGGTGAATAGTCTCAACCCTTGATAGTCTTATTATACTGGTTAATGTTGAGAAATGTTCACCAGTACCATGGTGGTTTAGAATGATAATACTCTGTATAGTTTACTCATATAATCAATAAGTATGCCCTAACATTATTAATGCCCGTAGCACATGTTTTTACCAATCCTAGGTTTTTGTGGGGTTTTTTTTAAATGCCTTGAGGGTCTGACAATCCCTTTTCTTCTTTATAACCCCCCCCCCCAACAGAGCTTATCCTTGAACCATTCTTGAAACAGTTTTCTCAATAAATCTTGGTTGAATGAATATCAGTATTTCATAACTATTCTACAAAAACTTGATGATTCGAAAGCTGGGAGAAGTTATAACTGAAAACATAAATTACAGACACAACCTTGTGAATACACTAAATGACACTGAATTGTACACTTGAACGTGGTTAATTTTATGTTATGTAAATTCTGCCTTAATAATAATAATTTTTAAAAAACTGCAGTCCTGACCGGTTTGGCTCAGTGGATAGAGCGTCGGCCCGCTGATTGAAAGGTTTCAGGTTCGATTCTGGTCTGGGGCATGTACCTTGGTTGCGGGCACATCCCCAGTAGGGAGTGTGCAGGAGGCAGCTGATCGATGTTTCTCTCTCATCGATGTTTCTAACTCTCTATCCCTCTCTCTTCCTCTCTGTAAAAAAATCAATAAAATATATTAAAAAACAAAACAAAACTGCAGAGACTGGGGAATAGCAACCGAACAGCTTTCATTAAAATTCAACACGGTATATTTTCATCTCAAATATAAAAACATTCTTTAAGAGTAGGAGGTTTTCAAACCACCGTTAATTAATAGATGCAATTCAAAAATGCAAACAGAATTTCCAGAAATTGCGATGCAAAGCTTGAAATATTTAAAGCACTCCTGGCTTGGTGGGAAGGAAGTGTTTACAGGGTTTTTAGACTCCTCCCCGGCCGCCCTCCTGGCCCTGTCACGTCGTCATAAACGGACGGATGGCCCCCTGGCTTCCCCATCCCAGAAATCCTCCAAGTACATCGGAGAAACCAGTACCAGCCCATCCTTCACCCACATAAATCACAGTTCCAAAGTCATGAGGAGCGTCCTCAGAACCTCAGGCTTCCAAATAATTTCTAAAATGACTCTTCACTCCTTAGATGAATGTGATGGCTGGCTTTTTTTTTTTTTTTTTTAAAGCAGGAAAGAAAAAAGCCTCTTATTTAAAAGGTTAATCTCACTTCGTAGGGTTGAAAATAGAAATGTATTCCCCCTACTTTAGAAAGTAGTATTTTCTCTTCTGATTACTGACACGATGTTTCTTTTCCGTTCAAGGGCCTATGAGACAGGTGCTGAGGACATGCACGAGGTGGTCAAGATGTATTTTTATTTGTAAAAGGCCCACAATTATATGCTTGTTCTCACATTTTGAGTGAGCCGCAGCCTGGAGTCCTGTCTGTACCAAAGTTTCCTTTCTGCTTCCTGATAAACCACAGAGTGGCCCAGCCTCCCGCCCTCATCTGTTTGGCTTGCTGGTTAGGTCTTTAAAAGAAAATGCAAATCCTCATCTCTTCATTAACCCATCCGAAAACAACTCAGAAGCTCCTAATTTCTCGTCCGATTTATCAGACTGGTCTCTTGATAACTTTTGAAAGAAGTCTATTCAACATTCTCAAGGACAAAGGACATTTTATAAAAATAAATAAAAAGAAATCCTGACATGGGCACAAGAGGAGAAAAACACGGAGAAGTTTGGTGAACGTTGCTTGCTTGCTTCTGAGTTATTTCTGCCCAAACTGATAGACCCGTTACACTGCCAGGGTTTTATTCAAAAACTTCTCTAATACAATCTGTGAAAACAACTAAAAGACTCTCCGTTTCACTCTGCATTATAGATGCCTGGCAGGCTAGGGGAAATCAACAAGCTGCTGTAACCTTTCTTTTAAAAGAAAATAACAAATAAATATGGCAACATGATAGCATCTGAAGGAATCAAACTTCTTTATTCTTAACTCCCAGAAAATCTTCTCACTATGTGCTTCTGTGCGGACATATTTAAATATACATACACATGCATATTTTATAAAACCTCTCTTAATTGTCTTATTTTTACACAGCAACACTAACAAAATCCTAGGGTCTTCTCAGAATGCCTCCCCATGATCAGGTGGCTTTAAAAAGAATTCTATTTACCCAAATCGTGATGACACTGTGTATTTTCCTCAGAGGGGGGCTGGAGGAATGGCAGGAGGGGAAAGAAAGGAAAGCTGGTAAGTTTTTTTTATGGTCAGTGACCCTATCATGCAAATAAACAAGGCTGCTCTGCCAGGATATCTGTTCTCCAACTCTAACTGCAGTTTTCAGCTCCATCACCAGAAATAGAACGCCTGACCCCGCCAAGAGCAAGGACAGCTCTCCTTCTGCCCAAAGATGCAGGGAAATAAGAGAGGCGCGTGTGGAAATGCTTTTCTTGAACTCGGGCACTGGACACACTCTCAGCCACTTGCCCACATTCTGGGCGCCCCCCCCCCACCACCACCACCTTCTCCCTTGGAGCACATCACTCGGTGGATCCCTGCTCACAAGAATTCCACCCAATGCCTTATAGTGTTTTCCCTTCAGAAAGTTCTCAGTATTAATAGGTCTCCAGATTCAGGAGGGGGCAGGGAGGAGTCTTCTTAACAAAGAGAAACAGTTTAGGGATGACAAAGCGAAGAGAGTGTAATCTGTATGTGTAGGATTAGGTGGGGGGCGGGGGCCCTCTGGGGTTTGGTTTGGCTTTATTTTGTTTTTGTTTGTTTTTCAGAAGAAGGAATACAAAGTCCAGATTTCCAAAATAGTCAGTGTTTTGCAGGGAAGTAGGTAAGTAACGCCCTGGGAAGGAAAGCGTTTGATAAACTCCCTGATTGAAAACTCAGCACCAGACTTGACCGAGAGAGTCCAACGCCTTCCTTAGAGAAGGCGTCCAAGGGGCTGGTCTGCACAGACATCTACTGGCAGTGTCCCCAAAGTCCCTGACAGATCCAGGTGGCAGACCACTATCCCCTCTGCCCAGCCAGGGAGAGCTGGCTTGTCAGGTAGGCAAGAGGACCGAGGGGAACTTAGACGTGGAGGGGCAATGAAGGGAGAGGAGGGCCCGCAGGACTGGAGACTCTGTGCCTTCTCTCCCACCTGGTTCCCGCAGGGAGGCCTGGCCCTCCTAAGGGGGGGCCTGTTGACTAATGAAACAGTGAAAGCATAGGTCAGCCACAGGCAAATAATAAACATATTTGTGTTGCCTTCCTGTTCAGCCTGTTTAAATGGGTCGACCCTCCCTGTAAAAGGGCTTCCCAGCTCAGCCCCCCTCGCCCCACCTGTATCAACAACAATGCCTCCGCACCATTCTCTTACCTTAATGAACTTAATCTTTAATTTCCCAGCTTGGCCCAGGTACTCGGCCTCCTAACAAAGGAAGTGGGACTGTGTGAGTCCTCCTCCCCCCACCCCTCCCGTGAGCTGCCAACCTCTACCAGCTAGGGAAACTTTAGCCACGACAAGGATTTTTGCCCCTTGTGGGACTGTCGAAGGCAATAAATATTTTTCTCTTTATTCCATCATTAGACCCTCCTAAGAATGCCTCCCCATTGTCCACTGTAATTCCCAGAGCTCTCTGGGCAGGGGCGTTATTGTGGAAAATGAATCCTGAAGTGTTAACAATCCTGGCAAAGCGGCTACACTTCTTCTTCCCCTCCCCGAGGGCGTCACCGTGAGGAATGTGTCGCCTCGCCATAGCCGGCTCGGCGAAAAGAGCACTTGTGTTTTTTAACACTGGTCTTTGAGAAGGATGCTCAAGTTAAAGCATTGTGGCCACTGTAAATAGATGCACTCAGCAGAATAGAGCTTCTTCATTCCTAATTAGGGAAGTAACTCTAGAAAGACAGAATGTCACTTGCTAGGCTGGGCGTATTGTTGCGTTTGGGCTTGCCTCCACAATGTGAGGTAATTGGAGTTGTACCTTTTAGAAAGCTGCTAATTTCACATAGGAAGTGCTAACAAGACCTTTCTGGGCTATGTTTTCCTTCTTCCTTTTTGAGGAAGTTACAGACCTTCAGGAGTGGGAATGGCCGAGCCCTGGCCCGGCGGAGGAAGCAGCCGTAATGAACCACTTCAGCCCGCAGTTAGAAAAAGGAGGCCTCCTTTTGGAGCCCTGAGAATACTAAGCCCCACAAAAGGTTCTGTTTAAGCTTGTTATCCAGGACATTCTTACAGGCTGCACAGCTTTCCCTGCAATGACCCTCTCCAAACAAGTGCATCAAGTTTGAGCAAATAGAAACACGCAACTTTCAAGGCTCGGAGTTATAGTTTTCTTTACAAAGCCATTTATATAATGTAAGCTGCAATTAGCATGGGACAGAGCGAGGAGATTTAGGCTGGGAAGTTCTTTTAACAAAAGATAGAAATTGGTAGAATAAGTAACAGTTAAATATCGGCTTCAGATAACTCGTTGAAAAGACCTTTTAAGTCATTTACTAACAAAAAAAATAAAAAATAAAATGATTTGCCTCAGTCCTTGTTCTAACCTTAAAGTGTGGTCTTTTAAATCACTGAACTGATTAATCTTACTAATTTTAAATTATCCAGCAAGAATGGATAGGAGGGAGGGAAAAAAAAGTCCATATACCACCAAATGAAAAGCACTACAGCTTTTAAGCCTGACAATTTCATCAAAATGTCCATAGGAATTACATAAAAAATTCAAACCGTAATGAAATAAATTGCTACTTGCATTATGAAAAGTCTGCAAAAGCTTTTTATAGACTTGAAATGCAGAAGTTATATAAACTGCACAGTAAAAAGAATTAGAAATTGACCTTTACAGATCAAGGGCTAAAATTAACAGTCTTCAGGGGGAAAAAAAAATTCCCAGTTCACAATGGCTTTTAATGCCATTTTTCCCCCTACACTCATTTATCTAATGACCATGGCAAGGTTAGGATAAACAATGAACAGTATGTTTTCACATTTTCCACCTTTTGTGTCCTCCATATGAATTTCTAAAAACACTTAAGAGAACAGATACATAAACCTGTGACCTTCAAATGAGCTTTTTGAGACTCTCAACATTTTGAATAAAAAGATCAGAAAATGGAACCACTTTTACACAGTAATGAATTCCATTCTGTTGGGTAAACAAAGCTAAATTTTAAAACAGAGACCTGACATTTGTATGGCTCAAGAAGCTGTTCTGTTCTTCTGTGGGTGGGTAGAGGGAGGGAGGGGCCATTGTCAGTACTTTACGGTGGGCTACATAATGGCCAAATCTACAATTCACACAAAAAGGGGACAAACCCATTTGGCCGTGTTCAACAGAGAGCCACCGTTTCCAAGACAAGGACAACACAAATGTCCGATTTTTTTTTATGACAATTTCCCTCCACCCCGTGAACAATGGATCCATCTCATAGAAAAAGGGGGCTTGGGGGGCGGGGGAGCCTGCCTCCCTTATGGAGCTCACGCTTACTGACGGGAGCGACAAGGGCCTCCAAAAGTTACTCCAATTTCCGTCGAGCTTTTGTGCATCCGTTGTTCTGGCTGAAAGGCTCAGTTAGGTATTGTTGCAAAAAAAGTCTGCATCCCCATTTGTTCCCCTCTCATTCATACTACGCATTGTGGAGTTGGGCTATTCAGGGGGCTGATTGGACAACAGCCCCGACAATGGCCCGGCGATTAGTCTCCCAGCATGGGCCGGGGTGGTGGGTATAAACCTAGGGATGGGGCTGGAATTCGCTGGGGCATTCAGCTTCCTCTGGGGCCTGCCCGCGAGGCCGGGCCTCCTTTGCTGCAGGTAATGCATTCCTTCAGAGCCGAGAAACCGAATCCTGGTAATTAGCGTGTCCGGGACCGGGCTGGCCGCCCCCTCCCTGCCGGGCGGCCCTCGGGGGCCCTGGCGCTTTCTAAGGAGCTCAGCCGCCGGAACGCTGCGGCCTGGCCGAATGGAAAACGCCCTCGGCCTCACGGTGGGCCTGCAAACCCGCTCGCAGGGGAGGCCCAGGTCCGCGCCCTTAACCCTTGGCGCCCCGGCCGCCGCAGGAAGCGCCCCCTCCCTCCCCGCCCGCAGCCCTGCGCCCCCAGACGGGGCCCCCGCGGCTGAGCACGCTGCCAAGAACAGCTAGAAGCCAGCCTGGGGATTTCCACGTCCGTAGCTTGAATTACGTGACGTTTATTTTCCCGTTGCTTGTGTTTGCTATCGCTTTATGACAGCGTGCAGCACGAGCTAATTTAAATCTTTAACGTCCAACTAATTCTCTACCATTAATCTGTCCACGTGGCTATTGGCGATGCCACCCGCCAACTGCAGGCCGACTTGTGAGACATTCCTGTGGTTTTTTTTTTTTAAATAAAAGTTTACGTAGGAAATGACGACGATGCACGGAGGGTTCTTCCGTGGACTGGCCATCCTCCGATGGAAACTGCCGTTTCCACCCGATTCCCACTTCGCCCCAGGCGTCGCGTTCCTCCGTGGGGAGCGAGACACGCGGTGCGGGGCTCTCAGAGCGGCGGCCCAGCGCGCCGGCCAAAAGGGTTCCCCCAAGAGATCCAGCTGGGGTTCCCCCAAGAGATCCGGCTGGGGTTCCCCCAAGACCCGGCTGCGGCCGCCTGCGCCCACAAGGGGGAGGGGGGAGCTGGCGCAAGGGCTCCAGGAGGCGGGAGGGAAAGAACGCGGGTGTCCCGGTGGCCGCGGGCGGGGAACTCAGGACAGCGCGGTGCCTGTGAGATGCCCTGACGCTGGGACCCACGCACACTTCCCCTGAACCCCAGCTTGAAAAAACCGGCCCTTCCCTCCACAAGCCTGGAGGACAGGTGCCTGCAGCCGCCAGCGTCCGCCCCGTGGGAGTTAGGAGAGAAGGAGCAGTGCAGCCGGGCTCAGGGCCGCAGGCGCAGCTCATCAGGCCTGAGGGGCCTGGCCCCGCCAGCGAGGCAGGTAGATGGACCCGTGGGAAGCGCAGTAGGTGAGCGTTATTATAACTGCGAGCCTGTGATTGGAATGGCTCCCAGGGACAATCAGCAGTTGGGTTTTCCTCCTCCCGAGTGCATTCTGATTCTCTCCTGTTGCTGAGCTGGGAGGAAGCAGACCTTGATGATGCAGGTCACAGGCCTCCTCCGCCTTCACCTTAAAATGTAAGGCAAGAGCCACTGTCAGGAGGGGGCCTGGCTCCCGCAGCTCGCTGGGGATAGGCTTTCGGCTCTGAAAAATCTCTGGGCTTTCTCTCTCTTTATTTACTTATTTCGGCTTTTCATTGCAAACAGCCTAAGATCTGGGATTGGCCTGTCCTCGGCCTACGTGTTTCTGTGTGACCTTACAGATAACAGGGAAGCTTGGATGGGAAATGAAATTCAGGCGCCAGCTAATTTTAAAAACATAACTAAAAACTCACTCCCGTGGGGGGGGGATGGCAGTTTTCTGTCAGCACCGGCTGAACATGTTTTTCAATTAATAACTAGCCCTGGTATTTGCTAAATGACGGCAAATACCAGGATGGGGGGAGCGGGGTTAGTAATTACTCACAGTAGGTGCCCAGGTGAGACTGTTTCATGAGTTAGAGTTGCCTGCCTGCTCTGCCTGCTGCCTTTCTTCCAGCCAGCATCCCGGAGAAGCAAGCAAAAGCAGAAGCCGGGTCTGTCAGCCATGCTGGACTTTTGGAGAAAAGAGCTTTAAGAGAAGCAAAAAACACAAACTACAGTTATTTATATATATACTAGTGACCCAGTGCCAGAATTTGTGCACATTGAAAGGAAATTAATTAGAAGGTGGCCGGCAGTGCAGGACTGGGCGAGATGGGCTGGACACACCCTGAAGCCAACCTCCTGCCATCCCTCCCAGGCCGGCAGCACCTGGGGTGGTACCATGGCTCAAAGGGCTTCTGTGGAGTCAGTGGGGTCCCTCTGGCAGGTGGGGCCTCTTGGCCTGGCCTGTGGGGATCAGGCCAAAACTGGCTCTCTGACATCCCCTGACAGGTCCTGGAATGTGAGAGGGAACTCTGCAAAGTTGCTGTCGTACAGGGTATAGAATGCAAATGCAAGCGTGCAGTAAACCAGATTCAGACCAACAGTGCCCTAGCAACAACATAACCCACAGCCGAAGGTGAAATCTCACTGCCCCAAGAGGATTGGGCTCCCTCCTCTTAGGTTTCAGGGTACATCACCCCAGAACTGCTGCTGCCAAGTCATTACAGCTCACAGCTCAATGCAAGCTGCACTGCATTGAGTGTCTGCCCCCTGGTGGTCAGTGCATATCATAGCAACCGGTAGGATGGAGGGAGGGACACTTAGCATATTAGCATTTTATATATAGACTAGAGGCCCGGTGCACAAAAATTTGTGCACTGAGGGGAAGGGGTCCCTCAGCCCGGCCTATGTCCTCTTGCAGTCTGGGACCCCTCAGGGGATGTCCACCTGCTGACTTACGCCCACTCCCCAGGGGATCACAGTCAGACATCCCTCTGGCAGCCCAGGAGCCCTCAGGGGATGTCCAGTTGCCAGCGGGAAGCAGGCCTAAGCTGCAGTCGGACATCCTTAGCGCTGCTGAGGAGGTGGGAGAGGCTCCCACCACCATCGCTGTACTGGCAGCCATCAGCCTGGCTTGTGGCTGAGCAGAGCTCCCCCTATGGGAGCACACTGACCACTAGGGGCAGTTCCTGCATTGAGCGTCTGCCCCCTGGTGGTCAGTGTGTGTCATTGCGACCAACATTCCCAGTTGTTCTGCTGTTAGGGTCAATTTGCATATTACCCTTTTATTATATAGGATATTTCAGAGAGGAAGGGAGATGGAGAGATAGAAACATCAATGATGAGACAGAATCATTGATTGGCTGCCTCCTGCATGCCCCACACTGGGAATCGAGCCCACAGCCTGACCAGGAATTGAACCGTGATCTCCTGGTTCATAGGTTGACACTCAACCACTAAGCCACAACAGCCAGGCCAAACTACCATTTATTGAATGCCTACTTAGTGTCCCTGTGTGTTACTGCAAATTCTGACAGCTTCCCTGCAAAGTGGCTATGTTTAACCCCAGTTCTGACAGAAGTTTAGAGAATTTTAAGTGCTTTTCCCCTGGTCACAAAGCTAGTCAAGTCCCAGAGTGGAGAAGGGAACCGGGGTCTTTCTGACCCCTGGGCCCTCACCTTTTTCACTCTCTGTGAGGTAGCAGTGACCCTAGATACCCACATTCATGTGGAGATGGGGACTGCATTCTAGATAAAGATGGATTACAGGAAAGATCTTTTGCCACCTGTAAAATTCCACATCAAGTTCATGTTCAAGTCTACGGGGGACCCAACACACGTATAAGCACAAAGTACTTTGCAGAACAAGAGAGATTTCTCTCTGGAAATATTTCTATAGTAAGAATAAAGGTCTTTCTGACCAGTTTGGCTCAGTGGATAGAGCACTGGCCTGCGGACTCAAGAGTGTCAGGTTCGATTCCAGTCAAGGGCATGTGCCTTGGCTGCGGGCACATCCCCAGTGGGGGGCGTGCAGGAGGCAGCTGATCGATGTTTCTCTCTCAGCCTTGTTTCTGACTCTCTATCCCTCTCCCTCTCTCTCTGTAAAAAATCAATAAAATATATATTTTTAAAAAAGAATAAAGGTCTTTCAGTATCATTGCTGGTTTCACTACCCACTAATGTGTGACCTTGGAAAAGTCACCTACTGTCTGAGTGAAGGTTCCTCTGCTCTGATTGGGTACATTAAATATCCTACCTGCGTCACTTAGGGAGTGGGGCCAAAATGGGCTGATGTGAGTTCAAATGCATCGGTCACTGTGAAGAGCTGTTTCAATGTACAGTTTTATGACCAGTTTCCTGGAGTTATGAGGTCCTATTGAAGACTATATGTGCATGTTTTTGAAAGAAGTCAATTACTGTCCAAGTGAGGGGAATTTTATTAAATGTGAGAGTCATTATTTCATAATTTCTAAACATGAAAATCCTGGTTATATTAACACTGGTGCTAAAAGTGCACCCTAAAATTATAGAATTTTGATGGAAGAAACCATTGGTTATAATAACAAAAACGATATTAGTGATAGCTAATGTCACTCACTGTACGCCAGACAGTGCTCCGAGTACTTCATATATACCAGCTCATCCTCACCATACCTCTAGAAGACAGGTCCTGTTTTTATCATACCTATATTACAGATGATGAAACTGAGACACAAAGTAATGTTGTTACTTACTTTACAAATTGCAGAACTACCATTTGAGCCCAGGCAACCAGGCACTGAAGTCCACACACTTAATCACTGTATTATATTGTTACTCATGAAAGAGTAGCTTTATTATCCCTACCTCTTCAAACCACATTTTAAGATGGGGAAAGTGAAGCTCAGCGAGGTTCAATTATTTGCCCATCAGCATCAAACATCTGTTTCTTGGCAGAGCTGAAAGTAGAATTGGGCCTTCTTATGCCCAGTGGTGGTTCTATTTATAACATAATTGCTACTCATTTCACCAGGCCTTCAGCTTTCTCTGGAGAGACAGACTGCCCAGGTTTAAATATTGGCTCCACCACCCCAGCAACCTCCCAGACTAATGAAGTAATGCATAAAGGTATTGAGCATAGTTCCTGGCATATACTAAATGCTCAATAAACCCTTCAGAAATTTAAAATGCAGAATACAGGAAGAGAAGCGGGAACAACAAGGAGGCCCTGACGTGGAGGTGGGTGGCCCTACTTAGTGAGTTGGCCTAAGCTAAGTTGAAGGATGAGACAGGCATGGCTGGGAGAGGGGGAGAGCCCAGCCGCTGGGGAGGATTCTGAGGCCAATACCTCAGACAGTAGTGAGTCAAGTTGGGACACTGAAATAACTGGCCAGTCAGAGGTGCGGTATTGACTGCGGAAGAAAGAGGAATAATCAGAAGGGCTGAAGGAAAGCAGGTTGGGGAAGACCAGAGTAAGAAATCTGGCTGCCTCAGCATTCAGTCTGTCACAGGTGGGTCCTCTTCCTGGTGGTGTCCCTGGACTTTGGCAATGGTTGTTTCGACCCCACAGGGTGAAGAAAGGACGGGATAACACAGGGCTGATTGCTGAGGAGGAACCACAAAATGCCTGGCTGACAAGAAGCCGCCCATGGAAGAGCAACACCTAGAGAAAGGTATGCGTGTGGGGTGGGGCAGCAACCTATTGAGGAAGAAGAGGGTCCAGCCTCATAGGGAAGGGAGAGGGGCTGAGGGGCAAGCTGGGACCACTGCAGTGATGAGGCAGCTGCTTGTCAGGTTGTGGCTGCTCTTGAGCAAAGTGTGTGTGTGTGGGGGGGGGTCACTGCTACATAGATGATAGGGGCAGGCTTAGGGGGTGCTCAGACCTCATGGGGAAGATGCTCTGGTCCCAAGCACAGGTGCCCTGCTCTACCGGCTCTTCCCCCAGAGGGAAGGACAAGGACAAGATTGCAAGGACTATGAGGAGCCCTGTCCTATGACTTGGTCTTCGGGGATGGGCAAGAAAACTCGTGGATGTTGTCAGGGGAGTGGTGGTATTGCCCACTGTGGTTTCTACCTCGTTTAGAGAGTTAAAGGGTCTTGAGATTTGGGGAGACACATCCATCTGATCTTGGGAAAATATCTGAAAGGTGTTACAAATAGCAGATGCTCAACAGCTATGTATTGAAGTACTTGTTGAGCATTCAAACGAGTACAAGAGTTTGCGCCACAGTAAGGTGGCTTTACCGCTGCCTCCTAGATTCCTGAGAGAGAAGGAAAGATCCTCTGTCCAAGTCAAGGCCTCTGTGGACCTTTGGCCTTTTCTGCTATCTCATCAGTAAAATGTCCCAACTGCCCAACTGGGGTATTGTAGGGATCAAAAGAATTACTTGATACAAACATACACCAGACAGGTCAAGTCAGTCTCAGGTACAGTATTGTTATCTTCTCTGGTGAAAGAGCAAGGAATATTAAGTGAGGAATTTTTATTACTGAAAATTTCAAAAGTAGAAAGAATGTGCTAAAGTAGAAAGAATATAGTGAGCTCCCATGTTCCTATCTTCCACCTTCAACCACTGTCAATCCATAATCCATATTGTTTCACCCTTCCTCATCCTGGATCAGATTGAAGCATATCCCACATATCACGTCATTTCAGCTGTAAATATTTCAGAATATACTTCTAAAATATAAAGGTCCTTCAAAAATACAACCACAATTCCATTATCACATTAAAAAATTGACAGTAGTTTCTTAATATCATTAAATATTGAGCCAATGCTCAAATTTCCTCATTTATCTGATAAATGGTCTTTTACAGATGGTTTCGCAAATCAAGATCCAAATAAGGTCAGCACCTTGCATTTAGTTAATCGGGGAAGGAACTTGTCCCAAGGGCTTAGCTATGTCCTCTCAGTCTGCGAAGGTTGAGCAGGAGGGCTTCGGTGGGGGTTAACCAAGAACTGACCAGAGTAGTGGTTCTGAATGTTTTTGAACACTGACTCATCACTTTGAAAGAGGACTTGGACAATTACCAGTAGATCAAGTAGTTGTATAAGGTTTGGGGTCCCACAAGAAAGGAATGTTTCTTGGGTGCATGTGGAAATTTGTGGGGACAGACACCTGCTCCTTTGCTAAGGTACAGTTTAAAACAGATACTTTAAAAGCAGGCACTGTGTCTAGGACCAGATGGCATATAATAAATTCTCAGTAAAGCCTCCTACCAAATATTCAAAGAAGATTTAATAACCTTCATTCTCAAACTCTTCCAAAGAATTGAAGAAGAGCCAACACTTCCTAACTCATTTTGTGAGGCCAACATTACCCTGATACCCAAAACTAGCAGGGATAACACACATGGGCACACACATATGTACACAATAAAAACTATAGACCAATATCCCTGATGAATACAGATGCAAAAATCCTAAACAAAATACTAGCAAACCAAAGAAAATAATATACCATAATTCAATGGGGTTCATTCCAGGGACACAAGGACGATTCAACTTATGCAAATCCATCAATGAAAATGTTGAAGATAAACTCTATGTACTCTTGACTGAAACCCTTATGTTGTCCGCCACTTGACTGATAGTTTACATATGATTCTACACTGAAAATCATTTTCCCTCAGAATCTTGAAGACATTATCCTCTGGCACTAGTGTTGCTGAGGAGAAGTCCGATGCCATTCTTACTGCTATTCATTGGTAGGTGACCAGACCTATCTCATTGGGGCCTTTTACAATTTACTCTTTATGCTGAGTTTTGAAATTTGGTCAGGATGCATCTAGTTGTTTATCTTTTTCAGTCATTGTGCTGGAAACTGAGTGACCCTTCAGATGTTAGAACTTTCTTCAGCCCTGGAAAACTTTCTTCTGTGGTTTCTTTAATAATCTCATTTAATTTCTGTGGGTTTTTTTTTTAATTTCTAGGATTCTTATTAGATAGTGGATTATTCCCATATGTCTTTTCTCTCTCTTTCATATTTTCTCTTTCTATCTGCTCAGTACTTCGTGAAATTTCATCAACTTTTACTGGATATTTTATTTTACCAGTTGCATTTTTAATTTCCAAGAGCTCGTTCCTGTTCTCAAGCACGCGTTTTTAGAATGTAGTATCTTCCCAACCATGCATGAGAATCCTTTAAACATTTAAAGCAATCTTCTATTTTCTGAATTATTCCCCCAGGAGTGAGATTTTTTTTTGCTCTTTTTTTTTATATATTTCCTTCATGCTGCCGGTTCTCCTCATTCCCCACATATACCACCTGGGTTACCACATGGTGTGGATTCACTGTGCAATTGTGTACATGCCTTGTCTGAAGAGCTTCCCAGAACCTTTGTGAGGTTTTCTGCGCGAACTGTCTCCCATGTCCTGTTGCCCCTCAGAGAACGTTCTATGTGTGACTTCCTTCAGCTGGTTCCTCTAATGACTGCTCCCATACCCTTGACATACTCCTGAAATTTGTTTACATCTCTTATTTGGTAGTGGCCTCCCCTTCCCCTCTTTAATATTATGGATCTATATCTTTTTGGAATTTTAAAATATTTTTTAGCATGATTTTGGGAAGGATGGGAGGCAAATATGTATCCTGGATTCACCATCTTAAACTCTAAGGAGATTCAGAAAATTTTATTATTTCAACTTTGTTTCTTTACAATTTTAATTGCTCCATCTTTGGGTACCTTGGTTCCATGAGCCAGGAGTCCACCCAAGGAAAGGGTTTCCCCAGGAAAGTATTGTTCACAGATTTTCAGCATCGCCTGGCCCTCACTCTTACTATGGTACACACAAATTAGGGTGTTTTCCCCAAACATGTTCCTGTGCAGGTCTGAGGTGCCCAGGAGATAGAGGGAGGGTGGTCCCTTCCTTGGATGCACCATGCTCCCCCCGGTCACCCCTTTCCACACTCACCAGAGCCCAAGAGGCTCTGCAAACCCAGCGGAGCGGGCTCCCCATCTGCTCCCATCCCCAGCCTGGCATAGCCCTTACATGCCCTTCAGTCTCAGATCCAGCAACCATTTCCTCAGAAAGCTTTTCCTGTTCCCCTACCTCAAAGTTACCTATTATGTGGGCTCATGGAACAACTTTTCCCTCCTTTACAAAACTCTTATTTTTTAAATATATTTGTATTGATTTCATAGAGGAAGGGAGAAGGACACAGAAACATCAATGATGAGAGAGAATCACTGATTGGCTGCCTCCTGCACGCCCCACACTGGGGATCGAGCCCACAAGCCAGGCATGTGCCCTGACCAGGAATTGGACTGTGATCTCCGGGTTCATAAGTCAATGCTCACCCACTGAGCCAGGCCGGCTGGGCACACAGCTGTCCTTAATTTATAATATCGGTGGAGCAAGATCAGGTCTATGTTCTGTTCACATGGTTGTCTTGGCCCCTGAGCACAGTGCTGGCACAAAGCAGGTTCAATAAGTATCTCTTGAGTGAATGAATGACCGTGAAGGTGGCCACGAAATAAACATTCCTTCAGCTAAGAAATAACCCGGGTGAGCCCAAAATGCAATTCCACACATACACCCCCTCCTCCCCCCTTACAGGTCTGAGAGCCACCTGGGCACGCCATCCCGGCCCTCGTCAGCATGGCCTAAGGCCTGACTCACAGGTGCCTTGGCTCCGGAAGCCTCAGCTCAGCCCTGGGTGAGCCCGGTGGTAAGGTGGGCAGATGCTGGCGCCACCCACAGGGCTCGAGGCTCATCTGGCCTCCTGACAACACAAGCCTTCTGCAGGGACTTTGTCTGGAACCAACGTGGGAATCATCTGGACAGGCGCCCTGAAACCTGGGAGGAGGGAAAACCACAGACGTACTCCAGGGTCCAGGAGCAAGTTTCTGAGCTGAAGCTGCAGACCCAGGGGGTGGTCCAGAGGCTGCCCAGGCCCGATGGCGACATCCCTGGTGGGGAACAATGGAGGCCTGCGTACACCTCAGCTACCTTGGCTGCTCCGGCTGCCCAGGGTGAGGCTCTTATTAGACCTCGGATTACCATGTGTAAAGCACAGTCTGAATTTTGTTTGCTCTGCCACGCAATTGCCTTTCCAAACACTCTGTCAGGGCTGCAGCTAATCTACTGGCCAAGGGCTTAACCGGCAGGTGGCCAGGAGGCCTCACCAAATTCCTCCCGACCCTTTGTTACCTGTCCTGGCAGGGAGAGACCCCTTGTTTGGGAAGTGTTTCTCCTCCCCCCGGACATTTTCTGTATTAGGAGTCTTTTGTCGCCGCGCATCTGAAGCCGGGGATCATGATGGGTAGGCTGTCACCCAGATTGTGTCCTCGGAGGATAAGGGGAACGTTTGTGGGTTGGCCTAATGAAACCTTTATTCGGGGGGACAATGCCATTCCCATTAAATTAAAGCCCCGGCTTTAACAACGCCTCTGAACAAACCCCATTTGAATATTTAATTAGGGATGGAAGGCACCGAGTCAGCACCGCTCTCCCTTCAGCCCTTTTTGGGAGATGGTGCAGCAAACCTGAGGGAGGTTCCTGAGTTGTTGATGTCAGGTTTTGCAGCTGTTGCTGCCAACATCAAAGGTGGAAAAAAATCTAAATCTATAATATTCAATTGACATCAAAGAATGTTGCTTAATCCCAACATTTAAAAAAAAAATTCAGCAAGCAAATGCTGATCAGATAAGCGAACCAACTAAAATCTGTCTGTTGTGAGATTTGCAACATAGAGCTTTGAGGTGAGACAAGTCCCTACCCAACGTGATTCATGACCCAAGACCCAGCCCAAAGGCCCCGACAACACAGTGCAGTGCCTCAAACCCCGCCCAGGTTCCTTCTTGAGTATTCCTTCTGGAAGAATCTCTAAGAGAAAAGAATGTCTAAATGTGCTTGATTAAAAAAAAATGGCTGTAGTGACGTCAAGTGCACTGCAAGGGGATGGGATTTTCTGTATCTTCCTCCTCTACCTGTCACCAGGCAGCGAAGCGACAGGCACCGGAGAGATACGATTGTGTGTGGGCTCCTCTGCACTGAGTCAGAACCACCCGAGAATAATTCCTCCACGGATCACTGGCACAGTTTTCAAGTCCCTGCACGCAGCACATCAGCTGATTCTCCGCTCTTTTTCACCTCTTCCTAGGGGAGCCCCATCTTTTGTTCTGACCTCCCCATAGGATACTCAGTTCTATTATATTTATGTGCTGGCTCTGTTTCCTCGTCTCTGCCGCTTTCTTTAATTTTCAGTCTTTACCGAGAGGAGAGATGAAGCCACTTGATCACACTGTAAGGGTGTGAACCACACACCCACACACTTGATTTCTCTGTCAAACGTGGTTTCTACCTCTCGGATGAAGATGGGAGCACAGAGAAGGGATGTCTCCGGCATTGCTGGCCTGGTGGCCCTGGAGCCTAACCTCAGCCCAGGTGAGCCAGCCATGGGGACCCCCTTTGGGAGCAGCGGCTGGGGTCACCTGAGAAATCCTAAACAAGTTACTAACGTCCGTTCCAGAAGGTAGCAATCAAGCTCCAAGCGAAGGAATCATTGAAGGCGATTGTGGAGACTGGCCATCAGGACACCCAACCCATCAGCTACCACCTGGGGGCCTGGGAAGTCAGACCTAAGTTCAAACAAGGTTCCTTTTCAAGCAGGCTGAGAGAGAGAGAGAGAGAGAGAGAGAGAGAGAGAGAGAGAGAGAGAGAGATGTGCAGGGAGGGTTGGTGGGCCAGGAATGCAGGCTTGGCACACAACTTTGATGGGTGGCTGACCCCTCCCCAGTCTATCTGTGGTTTGGGCCCAGATGTGCCTGCATCTGGTAGAGTGGATTGCCTGGCATCTGGCCAGGTCATGCCCATGACAGCCACAGAGGTAAGGGCCCTCTGCTCACCCATGACTCGATTTCTCTCTTTAGAAGTTCACTCTGATGCTGAGAGGATGGGCTGTGAGTCCTCTGCGAGTCTAACAAGCACTTTCCGTCTGCATTCAGATGAGCCTGTAAACCTTATTTCTCGGTGGGCCTTTCCTCTGGGCAAGGGCATCACAGGCAGAGTGGCCAGGGTGCATCTGCGCACATCCTTTTCTCAGCAGAAATGGTGCCAGGCCCGAGGTGGTGGGGAAGCCAGCTCTCCTCTCCTTCGGCAGGTCCTTTCACTTCTCCGCCTCCATCTCCACATCTGCAACAAGCGGGTACTGACAGGCACGTGTCAGAGGCCTTAACACGATGCCTGGCGCATAGTAAGTGCTCAGTAAATGTGACATGCTGTTTCCCTTGGGGTCCTTCTGATAATCCTCGATTGGGGTTTCTGTCCTTTACACAGTCCCATGATTGTAGGGGATGTAATCTCTGAGAACAGCGTTTAGAGGTGCTTGTTGCAGGGAGGGAGGGGTGTCAATTCCTAAATCCAACTAGAAAAGAGGGTAGAGATGGGGCCAGAGAGATTCCTGGGCTGGCTCTTGCCCAGGTCTCCTTCCTCCGGATTTCCTGTCCATTATCCTCCACAAGGCAGATGCCAGGACACCTGAGAACGGAGGCACGGGCCCTTGGGCTCTCAGGTAAAGCCCTCACCTGCCCACACAGCACAGGCAGACCTGGGGCCTGGGAGCAGAGTCGCAGCGCAGGCATGTCCCTCCAGGTCCTCAGAAAGGTGGCATCACATCAGCAGGCCCAGTGGCCCCTAGGATGCTCCCCTTCTGGGCCTGATGCTCCTTCCTCACTGTGTCCTCCCTCACCTGGCACCTCCTGCCCGAAGGGTCATAACAGTCTCTCACAGGGCCTCCTACTTCCTCTCTAGCATCATCCACAACCCCCCCCCCCAGCACTCAACATCAGAATGAACTTCTAAATAGAGAAATCGAGACCACATTGCTCCTCTTCTTAGACCCTCAGTGGCTTCCCACTGAAATAAAGTTCTTTCCCCTTTATGACCTACAAGGTCCTGCACAGAGAGAGCGGTAGTTTGCCTGAAGTCCCCCGTTTGCTATTGGTGGAGCCCAGGCTAGAATTTACTGTTCTGTGTCCATAGTACTTTCTCCTGCAGCCCATTTTCCTAGAAGCCTGAGAGTGAGTTGCCTTTGTCAATAGGCTGAATTTCTGAAGCGTGAGTGAGGCCTGTGGGACCTGCATCCTATTTTTGTGTTTTCAAAATGTTAGTGACTTTGTAACTCAAGATGTTTTTAGCACATTATCTCAAAAGCTTCGGTGCATTCATGGATGCAGAAAAGTACCTCAGAGAGAAAAGAGCAAGGATCGTGTCAGTTACCTACTGCTGTGTAACAAACTGCCCCCAAACTCAGTTGCCTAAACCACCGTTTACTCTTCGTGATTCTGCAAGTAGGTATTTTGGGCTGGACTCAGCTGGCTCACTCATGCGGCTACAGTCGGCAGCTGGGTCAGCCCCGGGCTGCTTGGTCCTGGATGTCTTCTCTCACATGATTGGAATAATGGGGGGGAATGGGCCACATGTCTCGAGGGTCTGGAAAGATTGACTAGTCTCCAAAAGCATTAAAAGAGAGCAAACCCCAATGTCCAAGTGGTTTCCAAGCCTCTGCTTGCACTCATGTTTACTAATGTCTCCTTGGCCAACGTCAGCTAAGTTCGGAATCAAAGGGTGAAGAAATAGACTCAATTTCTTAATGGGAGGAGCTGCAAAATATCGTTACCATCCCCCCTCTCCCCATCTTCCATAATGGTAGAGTCAGAAAATACTCCTATTCACTTTGGGAAGATTGGAATCATCCCAGGGTGTATCTAGTCTGCTGGGAGTGGGGGAAGGAGGCTGTAGGGAGGGGCTTGGAAGTAGCTCCTGGCTGTCAGTTGAGGAAAAAACACTGACAGCCCTGGGGAATGCAGGCTGGGGACGCTGAGCCCCTGTCACGCAGCCCAGGTTGTCCTGCAGGGCCGAGGAAAGACCTCGGACAGCTCAGGAGCTCTCGGCAACTTCATTCCTTTCTCCCCTGGCACCATGAGATGCTGCTTATATAAGAAAAAAGGGGAGAGAGAAAGTGCCTTCCACCCAAAACACAGGCCAGTCAGGGCTGTGGCCTTTGTTCCTAAAAATGAAGCCTGTGTAGGAAAACGAAGGCTGAGGCACCTGGGGGTGAAAGCAGAGGTCGGGAGGGCAAAGCTTTTAACTGTGCGGTCTCCTGCCCGGGGAGCTGCCTGGTGGCGTGCCCAGCTCAAGGGGAGGGCGGGCCAGCAGGAGGCAGACTGCGAACTCGCAAATGACTTTCTGATCCTGACAGCGACGCACTGAAGGTGCACATTTCCTCGCTGCTACACGGCAACCCATCAAAAACACGGAACTGCAGGTACAGAGCGGAGGCCTCCTTCCACGCCTTCCAGACTGACCCCCACACTGCGAACCAGTCTTTTCAGATCCCTCCGCCCCACGTTGCCCTGCACCTGGGCGGTGAAGAGGCAGAGCCCCCGCGAGGCGGAGGGGCTTCCAAGGAAGTGAGGGGGAAAACGCGGCTCCCAGGCCGTTTTCTTGTAGCTGCAGACAAATTAGAAACCTCCTTACCAGCCCTTCATTCCCAGGAGGCCTCTTCCTTCCTCCGCAGGGGGCTGCAGTGCGGGAAGGAGGTCGGGTTCTGGGAGGCTGGGCCTCCCGGCTCCCAAGGAGGGGGAGCCTGCAGGAAAGGCGCGGGAGAGGAGAGACTGGCAGGCAGGGAGTGGGGGCAAAGTGCAGCCCAGGTCACTGGGGAAAAGGAGATCTCAGACTAAGGGAGTGGGGGGAAGTTCCACTCCCAACCTAAAGATGGAAGGAGCCTGGGTAGAGAGGGGGCGGGGGCGCCCGAAGGGGGCGAGCGGGAAGCGAGGCGTTCGTTGCCAAGAGCAGAAAGTTTCTGAACCGCACGGGCTGGTGACGGAGCACAGGCCCGGGAGGGGCCGCCTCGGCACCCAGAGGCCAGCGCATCTCTGATTTTGAGGACCTGGAGGTGCACGGGCTTGGGGCTCCCAAAGTGGAAGGGCAACATGCCCCGTGCAGGGCGGGACGAATTGATTTCCCAAAGATGAACTGCATCCCTTCCTCCACATGCCCCCTCCCGTCCACCTTCAGCTCCCCTGGAGGCAGCAGGTGACCTGGCCCGAGCCCCGCAGGCCCTTTGTAGTGGGGCCCCCTGCAGCCCGCCCCCCCCGCCCCCCTTGCACCTGGGCAGCGGCCGCAACCTGCACTTGCCCACCCTTGGCTGGCGGGCCGGGCGGCTGCCTTTGTGTGTGAGGAGCCGGGAGTCCTCCGGCTCGTCCTCCCTTCGGCTGGGCACGTTCGCTCCTGGCGTCCCTGTCCACTCGGGCAGCCACAGAACCCGCTCCCGGGGGAAGAAGAGTCGAGCCCGCAGCACGGGACCCGGGGAGACAAGTCGGTGACCGAGCTGCCCGCCGAGCGGGCGGACCCTCACTGCCCGCAGGTGCTCCCGCTGAGCTCCAATCCGACCCCTCGGAGCTTTGCTAATTTACTCGTGGAATGGTCCACACCTGAGACATGCCCGTAACTATCTTCAGGACATGACTTAGCTGAAAAGAAAGGGTAGGAAGGGTATTAAAATAAGAGCATTAAGACAAGGACTTAGACATGGAAGGCTTTTACCATCTCTCACACATCTGAGTCAAGCAGAAGGGAACTGGAGGAGGGGGTCGACCTCCAGTTAGAAAAAAAAAACACAAAACCCACAAGAAGTAATTCAAGTTCCTGCTAAGTGATTCCGAAATATGTATTTAGCCCTTGAAAGTTAAACACCCTGGGTTTTTAACGAGCGATTTCCCCAAACATCTATTATTCACGCCAGGAGGGCAGACAGTAAACCACTGTAAGATTTCTAGAAACTAAAAGGCTTCCCATGCTAAAGGTTAATGAAAGTGTCATTTGAATCGTGGAATCTTGACGTGTCGGCTCAGTTCTCCCCGAGGGCGCGGCGGGGCCCGCGGGCGGCCGGTGACGTCACAGCGGGCATGGCGGTGGGCGGGGCCGGGCTGCGGGGACGGAGTTCTTTAAAAATATCAAAGGCTCCCTCCCTCCCTCCCTCCCTCCCTCCCTCCCTCCGTGCGCCTCTCCTGCAGCCACAACTGCCCCGGCAGCCTCGGTTCCACCCCGAGGATTCCAGGGGGAGAACACGTTCGAGGGAATCAGGAAGCAGAGGAAAGGTCACGCACAAATAAGCACCTCAGGAACAATGAGAGCTTTTCTCTATGCAGCAGTGGGAGAGTTGCTGGAAAAACTGGAAAGGTATTAATCAGAAGTGGCTATAAATCCTCTGGAGTTTTTGCTCTTATAAAACTCCTCAGAGAAAGTCTTGAAGGAAATGCAGGTCAAAGCCCAAAAAAGCTCTTGATCAGAGATTGCCGGAGGAAAAGCTTCCCAGACGCCGTTTAATAGGCGGCAATCACCCCAGGAGTGGGGAAGCCAAGTACGCTTGAAACATGGTTGCAATTCCTAATAGGTCTTGTCACACTTAAGGCGCTGCAAGCTCCATCCAACGAACAGCTGAAGCTAGCTGGCGATTCATAAAGCCAACAGTTTAAAGTTTATTATGATGAAAGCACTTAATGACAGCCATCGCTAGGGGCCCATCATTTATAAAGCTGTGCTGAGTATTAGACATGTAGCATGACCACCAATTTTATGTCACAATTGCTACCATAAAATGACCTTTGGTGATTTTTGCTGCATGTGGTGGACAGCTCTTCCTTCACATTAGTGCTCTGTGGCTTTCTTTGCAGACTATTATGCTGTCTAAAGCTTATTTGGCACTGTCGTGAGCCTCAACCCTTGTTATTACCCCGAAGGCCTGTCTTAAAAAAAAAAAAATCTCATGTTTTATTACGCCACTCCAATAATTTACAGTTCTTACCAGCCTTGGTTAGTGTAATATTTTAATGCAAATATGCTTTACCATTACATTTTATGTAAAAAGAAAAAAGTTCCCATGCTTCTGGCTAGTGCAATATCCATTTGAGGAGTTCACTGAAATCAGCCTCTTATTCCCTGGTCTGGTCTCATTGAATGGGACTCTTTTCCCTGGTCGGTCAGTTAAAACACCTCCAGGAAAAAAAAAAGGGGGGGGGGTAGGGGACTAATTAAACTTCCCTAGAGAATGAAAGATTTTTTTTTTTAAAAAAAGATCCTATGTGTGATAAACCCACTCAAGGCAGAAACACCGATTCCTATTTCCCTACCTCCAGTCCCCATGCAAATTTACATTATTTAATTAGGATTCCATTTTCCAACCTGCTTTGTGTAGTTAGAAAGTGTCTGAATACACGGCCACTTTACTGCTCTGATGCAAACCGCTGCTGCTGAGAAAGTGGTCTGTCCAGGCTACACCACCTTTAAATTGTGTATATAATTTTATAAATGATATAAAATCTGCTTTCTAGTCCCTGAAAAAAAGAAAGAAAGAAAGAAACACAAGCATGGCACACTGCAATTTTGGAAGGATTTAAAATATGTGATTTCTGCTGGTACCTACTGTATTGGGTTTTATATAAAGCTTTTTTCAATAAGGTAAATTGTTACATGACAAACTCATCTTCCACCATTATCATCTGCTGTTTGTGTTTAACAACAGGAGTCCTGCTCTAACAAAACTGTTGTAATGGCTGCACAAATTACTCAGCTGAAAGCTTTCACCAAACAAAACAGTATTAATCAGCAGTTCTTATGAAGGTGCTAATTAAAAACAATTTTCTTCCTCAGTTTGCAATACTAAAGCCATCTTCACTTGCACAGTTTCCAATATACAGCTACTGTATTTGCTCGCACTTCAGGCCCTCTATTAACTATTGAATCTCCTATTAGCCATTTTATTACATTTCTGTTCACAAGCTTGTTGACATTTTAAAAGTCACAGTATGATCTGTTTTATCTATTAAAAAATGTATTAATTGAAAAGTCAGGGGGGAAAAAAAAAAAAGACAAAACGTAGACTCCTAATGCACAGACTTCCAGGGCAGAGAATTCGGTGAGCGTGTAGCCGCAGCCCCGGCAGTGAGCTCTCTGGGTAAAACGAAATGTGAGAATTAAAATGGCATTTCAGGCTTAATGAACACCATCAGCCTCCTTCCTAATTTGGAAATAGTCCTCTCAGGAAAAGATATTTGCCCTCCGTCAAAATTCAGTTTTGAAGGAGACCTAGTCTTACTTTCAAATCCATCCTTCCTCTATGTGATGCAATCACAGAAGACAGACGCTTCATACAGTCTGAACTCAGAGTTTAATCTGGGGTGGAGCCTGGGACCCGGAGCCCAGATCTATGGTCTAAACAGTTTACTCTTCCCTGTCAGTGTGTGTGTACTTATGTCTGCCTGTACTCGGATCTCCACATGGCTATCCTGAGCTCCGCCCTCCTCAGTCCTCCTGGGCAATGTCACCAAATTGTTTGGCACAGATTGGAAACGAGTCAAATGTTGACTAAGTGCAAAGACAAACTCCATGCAAGCTGGGTTGAGGGAAGAGAACAGTCTATTTCTATTTAAAAACAAACACACAAATAAAAAAACCCAAAAGTCCAACCCTAAGGGGAAGACATGCCCCATTTTGATAGTGGAGAGAAGAACAAAACAAAACAAACCACCACCACAACCACCTCCCGCCTGTGGTATTAAAACCAGGTTCAAAAGCAGTTAACTAGTGTAGGACAGACACCTGGCTGCTGCCATCGGGCCCCAAGAGGGCCACTAATCCTTCCATTCACTCGGTTAAGTGCTGGGTCCCCCAGATTGATTCAACAGGTAAATTCAGCCCCTACTGAAGCCAAAGGGAAAATCAGCAAGGGGCGGGCAGCTCTTCTCTGAAACACCCGAGGAACCAGCCAGAAAAGCTTTTATGCCCCAGACAAGTTTTCTGCTGAATACTGAGCACCTAAATTACCCTTCCCTAATGGAACTTACATTTTCACGCTCAGTCAAAAAGCCAACAAAATACACAATTTATACAAAATAGCATCAGCCTCTTAGGTAGTCTTTTCTAGCGCTTTTCTCCCAATTCACAGCCTATGTACTGCTATAAAATAAAATATATTTCTTGTAAGCAACTTATATCTGGCCGTTCATATCACAGCATTGGAACTGACCATGGGTGGTATTAGAAACATTCTCACATCCAACCAGATCTACTTAGCATGACAAAGGGAAAGGAGGAGTTTTAGAAGATACAGGTACAGGGGCAAGGGGAGTATCTTGATAATTCTTAAGATTTCCTAAGTAGACATGTTTCCTTTTGAAACAAGCACATGCATAATTATATAATAGGCAAGTATGGAATGGGGCACTTCAATGCATAGCATACAACCCAATACCAATGCATAGAAATAATTCTTAATTATGAAGCTCAAAAGACATGTAAATGGATCAACTTTCCAAAGCAGCTATATTTTCCCCTTCTCAATATCAGGATTTCATTCAAATGTAAGAAACAAAATTAAAAAAAATAAAACACTGTTAAATTGTTCAATAAGGTACAGCATTTGTTAATTCAAAAACTTCCAAAGAACTTGGCTAGAGACATTTCTGGATGAGGATCCCATGAAGGGGAGACCCAGGAAATCCTCAACATTTTACAGGAGATTCTCTGGGTTTTAATTGCACAATAAGCGCATTTGTTTACTGGGTAACTCTTGGTAGGAACAGCTCAATTCTTACACTGTCTCAAGCTTAGGTAACTGCACACACTATTCTTAAATACGAAAAAGATAAAAATACAAATAAATTACTGGTTTACTTTTTAAAATACAATTTCTCTTAGAGAAATAAACACTGGATTTCTACATGCACAACACACGAATGCAAATTGAGTTCTTGCCAATGCGTGTATTTTCATGAGGAAAAATGGAAATAGTCTCATGATTCTGCTGTTCTGTATTTTAAAAGAAAAACAGAAAGAATAGACCATCTTAGGTGCGACTGCAGGGATGGGTTTTCTTTGTCTGGCAGATTTGGTTGCAGGTTTTACAGAAGAAATAATTCCTGCTGTATGTCCGCCAGTACAAATGGAGCTACCTGTGTTGCCTTTTAAAACATTCCCAATTCTAATTTTTAAACAAGAAAATCTGAAGCCAGTGTGCTACCTATACAGTCGCCGAAGGAGAGCTGCCACTAGCTGAACTGCTCAGCTAAATGGCTGGTTTGCATTGCCCTGGTCTTTATCTAGCACTGAGAATAGACTGCTGTTTTATCCAAAGAGGAATAAATTGCTGTTATTGTGATGTTAGCCCATCACTTGGCATTGCAATTCAAGTTTTTGTGAGAAAGAAATGTACGATCTAACTGCGACTTGACCTATGCCTCCCGAGACCCATCTAGGTGCGCTAATGGAGCAGAAAAAGTGGTGAATGCAAGGACATGCAAACTGATGGTGAAAAATTTGTTTGATGATAAAAGGGAGCAGAGAAGACATTTGAGAGTCGCTGTTTTTATGACAGCTAAGTTTGTTTAACATGCAAAAGGATTCCCCCCCCAGTCTCCCTTTAATTGCACCCCACTAACTACATGCTTATAAACATAGGAGGATGTAACCTGCTAATAACATGCCTTCTAAAGTGGGAGCAGATGATTCCTTACAGATAAACATCTGAATTTCCACAAAAGGCATTAGAGCATCTCATGGATGCACTGGGCAGGAATATGCTTGGGTTCCCTGCAGAAAGGGTGTTCTCTCTTAATCCCAGGTAGCACCTATTAAATGTTTAGTATACACTCAAATCACAGCATGTAACAATGTATATTTACTTTAAATAAGATAATTGTGTGATTGAGTTTTTAAAACACCCCCTGGTTGCAGTTTAGTTTATCAACCATTTATTCAAAAATTCTCTGGAAAGGACCTATTTTGAAAGAGGCCTGGAGAACAGCAGCCTTAGATGTGAGCCCTGATAAAGGCTCACTTTTCATTCATAGTCAGAGCCTAAATGTGCTCTTCTTGTACCTAAACAGATAATAAGCACTCAGCACACTCCTCCTCCTTGACACAACACATTGAGACTAATCACACATAATTGGAGAGGAGGAGCAGAGGGCTGGCCACGCTATTGTGTCCAGAGGACAAACGGTCAGTTTATAAGGCTTTGGGCTGATGGAGTCATTTCTTATACATCTATAGGGAAAAAAACCGTCCTGTTTAAAAGGGGGAAAAGAATGAGCAAGGGAGATAGAAAAAGAGATGGCAGCTTTAACACCAATTAATTTGAGGGAGATCAGAAAGATATGCTTTATTTTTATTAACCAGGATAGAATCGTCATGTTTGTGGTTTTTATACATTAAAAACTACCATCACCCAAATGGAACAAAGACCAAGGTATTTTTTTTTTAAATGGGGGTGGCAAATTACCAAAGGAAATTCTGTCTCAATTAGAGGCAAAAATATTTAGGGTGCTTACAAAGTCCAATTCAAATAGCAGACAGGCTGTTTATAGATATTTAAAGACAAACAAAGGTTTAGTGCAGGAAGAGCAACAAGCAGACTGGAAAAAGAGAGGACCAGGATGGCTGGGGAATAATGTGGGCGAGGACAGGCGGGCTCCGCGTGGAATGTCGCCAAGGTAGTGGGGGGCCCACATCTTGGGGGCTGGACAGGAAGCCGAGGGCTTGCTGCATATTGCACACAGTACAGATTTCTCATTTGGGAAAATACTCCCTGTGTACTTGATGTTTTCTTCATCTTTTGACCAGCTTTGTCTTCTATCCACTTTTGGTTAAAATAAGCAGAAGTGGGTAATGAAGGTTTTCTTCATATATATCCTGGTTTTCCTTTTTCAACTGAAAACAATAATAGAAAAAAAGAAAGGTAAGGAGACTCAGATTAGGAATTTTTACCAGTTGATTTCAATGTTGAGTATAATGAAGACTTCTTGCCTAAATATATCCGGGGGGGGGGGGGTGCAGTGGTGGGCGGGAAGCAACTCAATGGCACTGACATGTCAACACGACGCATCAAGATGAGAATCTTTTTATTTTGTTTGGGTAGGGTGTTTTTTTCATAAATAGTCACCCTGCATTTGTGACCCCCAGGAACTGTGAGGCACTTCAGTGAAGGCAGACCTGGCCAGCCATTTGGCATAGAAGCTTCTGGGAAACCAGCAGGCAGGTCTCTTGGATCCCCGTTTGGAGACCGTGGCAACACCTGGGCACCAGGGAAAGGCCTGTGGGGCCCACGACATTTCAAAGACTCTCCAGGTCCTTCCTAGGGCTTTTAATATTAATGAGAAGTAACTAGCAATTCTTTTCTCCAGGGAAAAATGGATTCCAACAATCAGAGCAGCAAGCTTCGACACCGCTCAGGTGAACTCCCAAAGGCCTTCCCAGGGCAGATGTGCAAATCCCATCAGCATTCTCCAATCTGAAGTACACTTTTCCTCATTGGCTAGAGTAATTCTGATAGTCATATCGATATGTATTCTAGCAAATAATAAATTGCTATTTATAAAGACAAAAATCAATATTTTTGAGCCAAATTTTCATTCAACTTTTAATTTATAAGAATCAGAAATACTTTTTTTTTTCATATACATGGAACCAATTCCTTTATTATTTCAAATCAGACAAACCTCCCCCTCCCCCTTGAAGCTAAATGAATGGCTCCAACATGACACTTTCCTGGATTCGTAAATCTGGGGCATAACTTGAATCTTTTCAAAGTGCATATTCCTTCAGATTCCCACAAAGTGCATATATCAGATTCCCACACTGTGGCACACCCTCGCTACTCAGGACAGGAGCAAGGAGGCTGCTCTTCCTTTCCTACTGGGGAAAGCACAGGCACCTAGTCTTCACTTCCTAATCCACTTCCCGAAGATCTGATGGTGGCCCATTCACTCACATGACTTCATTCTGTTTTCTTACACGGAGTTTGCTCTATTTACAGAAAAGTAATTATCTATTTAGAAAGAGCCTTATGGATTTCAGTTGCCACCAAAATAATGACAGTGTTATTCTTAAACACACATCCCTCAATATCACTCTTTAATTAAAAACAACAACAACAACAACACACAGGGAAATGGCTTCCCAAACTTCCCAAACCACACCCGCTAATAGGGACCTACCAACTGTAAATACCTTTGATGTCAGTTGCCATAGTGATAGAAGGAGCACACTGAAATATTTCACAGGGGGAGGGGCCACGCTAGTTAAATTCTTCCTCGGGGACTGGGGATAAGGGAAAGTTGATTACTCAGCGTGAGTCAGCTGACCTACTCACTCGCAATGTACTAATATACAGTCTCAAATGAGCTCTTCACAAAGTCCCTGAGGTAATATGTGGGGTAAATAATTCTTCTGTAAATATGGGTTGGAAATCACTTTTAGCTTGGATTCTATGCTGACCTCTGGAGGCCAAAGTTGAGGCTTCCTTGCTGGGAGGGACCAGGGGCCCCGCCCTACGTTGAAGGTGAGCCCTTCCCGAGATGGGGAAGAGCCGGCAACCCTACACCCCAACCCCAGATGGTTTTCGAATCCAGTGAGGGCACTTGAACACACACAAAGCTGTTAGGCAATATTTGCTTCGCTGGGGGAGTGTTATGTGGTTTACGGATAATTCCATTTTCCCAGGCTGTATTTCTTTGCCCAATGAATAATTATAATGTTAAGAAATACAAAATACCTTGGGAAAAAATGAACCAAAGGGAAATTATGAATAAAACAAGTTTTCAATTTCATAGGTTAAAACAGGGTCTTTGAAGACGGAACCAAGTTCTATAGCTGCTATTAGTCACATTATGCTTTACTTCCTAATTGGATGCCACATGCTCAGCCTGGTCATGGCGCAAACAGCAGCAGCAGGAGAGGAGTTCAGACTGTTTACCCTTTACAGTATCCACAATTACCAACAGCCCACCACACAGATTATAAGCACCAGCCACTTGTGATGTGGCATTTTGAATAGAAAAGCAGAAGTGCAATATGGCCGTGCTTTTCGCACAATGTACTGACTTCACAGCCGAGCCGAGTACAGAAATACAGAAAATAAACACACGGGTGGTTTTGTGAGAGTTGAGAGAGGGGAAAAAGACAACAACAAACCTATGGCGTGTAAAATTATATTTCAAAGAATATTTGCATGAATGAGTGCAATTTCATCAGCTAATTTCAAGCCAGCAGCAATCTCAGAGCAGGTCTCTCTCTACCTTGCTGAACAATTTGCTATCTTCCCATCCTTCAAGGTTCCCTGCCACACCGCCGGGCAGTGCACTTCATTCCCAGCCTGGGGGAGACACGGCGGCTGGGTAAGGGGGAGGGAGGTGTTTTATTTTTCTTTCCGTTGCCTGGACGAACAGAAAGGCAGTATTTTAAACACACACACACACACACACACATACACACACCCCACACCTTTAACTGCCTGGTCCCTGGGCATGCTGGCTGCATGGTGTGGGCACCATTTAGCAAAAACACTGGCAGAAAAGTGCAGAATGGCACCGTTTTGATTACAGGCTTGCTTTTGAACGGAAATAAAATTTCACAGTTAACAATGAGAGGTGAAAAGTTTAAGAGGCAAAGCTGTTCCTCCTGATCACTGACTGGTAATCAGCTTCATGGGTGGTTGCCTAAATCTGTAGATTTTTTTTTTTTTGTACCTTGCACTACTGCCAAGATTGTAACTAATTTTTCCCCCTGTTGTAAGAGGAGGGGTGAAAAGCGCGGCATAGAAGGCAGCTGTGTATGAGTGACGTGAGGCACTAATGCAGAGGGCAGAATTAAAATGCATGAATCTCTTCACAACCATTTGTGTAACAAGATTAAGACGGGACGGCGGGAAAGAGCGGCATTATCAGGCGTCTTACAGTCCTCCAGCTGGTTACGCTCTATTCCAGCACAGTAGGGCTAAGAGGATAACACGCGGCCCGAGGAAAACGCCGCTCCTGCATTTGGGCGCGAGCTCGTCCCTGGGACCGTGGGGGTTTGGCCGGAGGTGGAGGGGAAGAAAGCTGATTGCCGCTCAAGATGGAAAACTTTTAAGCCCCGGCTATTAGCACGCGGCGAACAAAAGCGGCCCGGGTGGAGGCTCCCGGCCCGGGGCAGGCGGGCGGCCGGCGGGCAGGGACCCGAGGGCATAGGGGTGCTGGCTTTGGAGCCGTCCCCTCGCCTGGGCGAAGGGCACCCGGGCTCCGCGGCGGCGAGGGGCCCGGACGCTCCCCAATTCCGCCCCCTCCCACCCCGCCTGCTTGGCCTTAGGGAGAGATCCCGTCTGGGCACCCTCCCTGGCCAAGGGGACCTCCACCACGCTCGAGCTGGGGCTGGGTCAGCGCAGGGTACACGCGCTCCGGTACCGAGGGACGGGGATGCTCTTGCTAGAAGCTCACCACCAACCCAGCGCAACTGAGCTCATCATCAAAAGTCAGCATCATGGGCGCACGTCTGTAGCATTTGCCCAGGACGCCCCAACTCCTCAGGGTACCCCCCCTAGGATGCTCCCTATCCTGAGAACAAGATGCACCTTTCACTGCTCACCACACCCAAAAAGGGGAGGAGGGCTGTTTCTCAGCCCAGTGTCCCCAAATTGGGGAATTTAACTTTTAAGCAATTAGGAAAAGATAAAAATAAGGCCACCTAGGAAATTTTATTTTATTTTTTTAAATATAGTTTATTGGTTTTTTACAGAGAGGAAGGGAGAGACTTAGAAAGCAAGAAACATCAACCAGCTTCCTCCTGCACACCTCCTACTGGGGATGTGCCTGAAACCAAGGTACATGCCCTTGACCAGAATCAAACCTGGGACCCTTCAGTCTGCAGGCCGGCGCTCTATCCACTGAGGCAAACCAGTTAGGGCATGAAATTTTATTTTTGTGAGACCAATGGGCCCATGGTTATTTATGGAGTACTAACTGTGGGTATAGACACACATTATATCAATGTAAGGTAAAAGGCATGCTTAGTGATTTAGGGAACGAGGCTTTGCAGGATCGTGTGCAAGGCTGGAAAAAAAGGACGTTGCTGTCTACTAGCTGCTGACAATCTAAAGTTCTAGACAAAGGAAAGGTGGCTGCCAAGGGCTCAAATACCTCCCGTGTTCCAACACATTCCAGGTCTCGCAGGGAGGTGAAGAGGGTAGAGGACAGGGAAGGTATCAGGCCTGATGCCCACTTCTCTGCTCTCCTGAGCTGCGGCTGAGGATCTAAAAGCATGTGTTGTTCTGGGGGAGGGAGGAGCAGGGTAAGTGAATGACAATGACACCGAGGCAGCCAGCATCCAATCCCGCATCTCTAGCCCTAAGGGGACAGAAGGCAGATTGTGTCGCTTTGGGTAGAGGGGAGGCCCTTCCCCCGACAGGTAAAGCCTCCAGGGCCCTTCTTTTTGTTCCTAGGAGGGGTGGAAAGAGGAAAACACATTCTGGAGAGTCAGGTAAGATCTGAGCACCAGGTCATTCTGCTTTCAATTTCTGACTGTAAGCAAAGGGCTCAATTCCACCAGTGAGGGGACGTGGTTTAGCGTCTGCCCCCCCGACCCCTCCCTTTTTCACAAAGCATCATTTCTATTCCAGGGGCTGAATGGAGCCCTTGGAGACCCAAAGAGGTGAACCCCGTCCCCAGAAAGTGAGCATTTCCTTTCTTTTGCTGGGAAGATCAGGTCCACTTTGTATATAATTTTTCAAAGGTCAGTAACTTCCGCATTAAATCATAGTCCTGGGTAATAAAGAGTGCTATTGGTCTTTTTATAGGAGAAAATTAAGGTCATGCCTTTATTTTTCTGCAGTCACAACTTGCAAAATTATGACAAGTCAAAGTCTTTTGCCAAGGTCAGACTAGTTCAGAGAAGGGAGATTTCTGTAAGGCACAAAATTACATGAGTAATACATGTTATGCTAGTAACAGGGACATATATTAGCAAACGTGAGAGTCCTAAAGTTTTCAGAACACTTGCCGCTCGGTGTCCTATATTGCTGTATACCCATAAATAATAAAAAGGCTGATAACATTGCTTTATGTAAGCAAGCTTAGAAATCACTCTCAGATAAGTGCTTTTGACCTAAATCTTGTAGCGCCTCGCTCTGACATCTAACCCCACAACTGAGAAATTCTGTAGGAGATTTAACAGTCTCAAACTGTCAACTGACCCAGCCATAAAGCAAGCAGAGATAAAGATTTACAGTCCAACATGATACAATTAGACAGTCACCTTCTATTTATTTCAGTGCAGCTAAGCATTTAACCTACTTAAAAGCCGAAGCTTTTTCATTAAAATATAAACGCTTGTTTATCATTCGTTCTAATGCCACCTCCAGGCATCCTATGAATTAGCCTATTATAAATGAAAAGATAACTTTGTTTCAGAGAAAGGAGTAAACAAGAATGGTTTCTGTAAAAATCCTTCTAGACATGCAAAGATAACAGATGGCTTTACCACACAAAATAATCAGATACACGGAGCCCTTCAGAAGCAGCACACCTAAGAAGTGCTTTAATCAAATATTTAGGTTACCTGCCAAAAAGACCATGATCTCTTCAAAACGCAATGCGGATTACAGCGTTATCTGACACAAGCAGAAAACTAACCTTGGAGTGGAAGTTTGAAATGTGTTCATCATAATTTTCATGCCTTTGGATAGAGAAGCCAGCTTTTTCAGCTAGATTGCAAAACTGGTTTAAAGTCGTCCCTCGGCGTGGGGCAAATACCATTGCTTTCCCCTGGAACATTAAAAAAGAAATTTACACATTTAAAAACTGGCAGGCAACCAAACATTGCAGACATTGGTCAAAGCACTTAACACCCTGAGCTCAGGTGGAAAACTCAATTGTTCTGGAGACGTCCACACAGAATGGGCATTCACAGTGAGAACAATTCCATGGACCGCTATGCATCAAATAAGAAAAAAATATGTATTTCGTAGTCAAATGGCCAGTGGCTTTTCAAATAACGCATGTAATAAACAGAATGTGACTCCAAGTTGGTGTTCTGTTCCACATGCACCTCTTTTTGGTCTAGCGGTTTAAACAAAAGCACTAGATTCTCAAGTAACTGGCCCAGGGCAGTGCCACCCACCTTGCGACTTGCTGGCAGCTGCCAACACACCCTGCAACACAGCTCCAGGGCATGTGGCAACCGACACCTGTAAATATGAGTTTATTGTGCCCTGAAAGCTCAGTCCCAAGAAATCCTCCGCAGAGACAAGGAACCACAGTCCCCAGGGGGGGATTTTCACGTTTCAGTCCTGCCACCGGCCTTTTCTGGGACCACACTGTCAGCTACAAGGACCTTGGTTTCCAACTTCATTGAATCCTTCAAAATGGCCTTCATTATAGCAAAGCAGCTCCTCCCCCGTACTCCACTGACTGTCCCCTTTATACCACTTTCTTTGAAAAGCAAACAGGCTTTTCTAAATAAAATGCACAACCTTATGAGACTGTTGCAGTGGGGAGAGCTGCATACCACATACACCAGATTTCAGAAACCCACCGGACGTGAAGCTCCACACAGGCCGTGTGCTCACTACTGGGTGCATTTGGATCACTAACCCCCCC